>PVIR01012928.1:0-43423 GCA_004026965.1 Petromus typicus | reverse complement strand
CACACACACACACACACACACACACACACACACACACACACATCTTGTAGTTCTGTATTATGAGCTCATTTTGGGTGGATCTGTCTGAAAAAATATCAACCTCTTGGACTGATGGCCTCTCTCTTGTAAATATATTATTAACTTCTGTAGGTAGCAGGTGCAATATCAACAGTGGGTAGTTTTAAATTTATTTCTCAATTACAGAAACATCCTGAATTGAAATCTCCAGACCATATGAAGGTATCTTTCTGCTTATAAATATTTAGGGGATTGTTTTTCTATCTACAGCCTCAGTTGGAACAGGCAAAGTCCCTTGGTTGCACCTATATTAAAAGGATAATAACTAGACATTTCTGCTAGGATGTCTCCAAGCATTTCTGATTCAACATATCTAAATGCAAACATCTTTGTCTTTTCCCTCAGGCCAACTTGTACTGTACATATGTCATAGATTATTAATGTTACAAGATTTCAGAGGAGAAAGACAAAATATTTGGAGAGAATTTCATTGAGGCTAAGGGACCAAAGAGAAGGGTGTAGTTTGAGGGATCCAGATGAGGAAAGATTTTTCAGAGCATGGAGTAGTGAGGAATGCTGCAGAAGCCTCCAAGGGGAGTAGGGCCTGGTGTGTGGAGGCCAAGGCAGTTCAGCCACAACAGACGGTGGCAGAAGAGGATAGCGGAAGAGATATTCAACAGGGGAAGCCCACTGTGTGCAGATAGATGATGCAGAATTGTGGGCTTTATTCCATAAGTAAACCTGAAAGGGTTTACAGAAATATGGACTATTTAATTAACTTTAATCGGCAGGTCAACTAGTTGGAGGGTAGAGGAGAACCCTGTATGCAATTTCTGTAGGAACTGAACAATGTATGGTATATAAGACACTCGGCAAGAGCCAGATTAGTACAACAAATCCACAGAATCAATAGTTAGTGAGCTAAACATCACGTTTGTTATGTTCATTTGAAACCATCTAAGGGGCTCTTCATCTGGCCCCGTACTGGCCTTCTGAGCAAACTCTAAAAAGAAGACTTAAAATTAATTACCATTATATAACATTAAAAAATGTTTGAGCATAGCACAATGTCAAGATTTCAACCTAGAATCCCCCGAGCATGATTGTGGCTCCTCATTTTTTAAATGATATAAGGTTTGTTTTGTGTTGTGTTGTTTTGCCATATGGCAATAGTTTTCACTCATGGAGTAAAATGAATTTTCCTGAAATGAGTCTTGGTTTTCCTAAAATAATTATGAGCTCTTGATCTCCTGCCTTCCAGAGCCCTCGCGCCAGCCTTCCCTGTCTCACTCAGTGGCAGATTTTCTTCCACAAGTACTCAGCCCGATCTGTGAGTCCACCTCCATATTTCTCTTTCACAAATCCCAACCTCTCCTCAGACAGATTTTTAAAATATAGTCAGTGTGCGTGTGATGCATAAGCCTGTGATCTGAGCACTCTGGGAGGCTGAGGCAGGAGGATGGCAAACTCAAGCCCCGCCTGGACAAGTTAGCATTTTAGTGAGCTTCTGTCTCAAACTATAAAGAAAAGCTCGGGATGTAGCTCAGTTCCAAAAGGAAAAACAAACTAAAACAGAATCCAAACAGCTCCTAACAGGAGACTTCTAACTATCCTACACACTTCCACCTTTTTGTCTGACAAAGTCTCCACTCCAGGAACAACCAGATGGAGTCTTTCTTACTTACTCCAAACACATCACTTTGTTTACTGAGTCAGACCACATCCCGTCCCACTCATACCTTTCAAATGACTTTCCATCTCACCTAATAAAATTCTGAGTTCTCAAACAAGGTACCTGCAAGAACCAGGGTGAGGTGGCTGGAAGGAATGCCCTGGTTAGGTGATTTAGGTTCCTTCTCTAATGTCAGTCCCCAGCAACACTGTCTCTGAACAGGGGATATAAACTACATCTCTGCATCAAGGTGTTGTACTCTTACCCCTACTGACAGTCACAAAAGTGTTTCCGCAAACTTCCTACTATTGGTGTGTTGGTTACCTGTTAGCAGTCTGTGTCCCTGGGGCTTTCTGTTATTTGAGGAGCAGTCAAGCCCCTTTCAGAGGCAAAGTTACGTATGTTATTATTTTTTCTTTCATTAGTAAATATTTATTTCACTATGTTTGGTTCTTCGAAGCAGTTGCAGAGCTGGATTTCTGTGTGTTTTGTACGTCAGTCAACACGTAAGACTAAAAACACAGGTTGATGTTATAAAGAGAGAATATAAAACCAGGGACTCTGGTCTACTGTAGGGAACTGGGAATCTTCTTATGCTGAAGAATTGGCCTAAGTACAGAAGTGGGACAGTGGAAGCTATTTGGGCCAGGGAGTATTTCAGGTGGATGATCAGCTAGTGCAAAGGCCCTGTGGCAGGTGAGAGCAAAGCCCTAGAAAGAGACCTATGTGTCTCTACTCTTCAGAAAACGTGGAGACTGGGTGAATAAGTCTGACAATATGCACAGGACATAGAAGACTGCCTATACCTTAATTTAAACACTCCTTTATCCCTTGAGTAGTGGGCACTGCGTGTCAGTTTCGGTGCAGTTTTAGGCAGGATGGTTGAGTGATCAGATGTCAGTCAGAAGAAGGTAATTATGTCTTCAGAGCCAGGAGCTCAGGGGTTTTGCAGGAACCCAGAGTCTAGAAATGGCCAGGATGAAGAGGGAAAGTAATCACAGCTTCTGAGTTTCAGGTATATTCCTAGAAATGTTTAGAAGTTAAATTTGGCATTAACATTAGACATGGAGAAAATGGGGGTTATCAACAGTATGGCGTAGATTAGTGGTTTGCTCAAATACAAGGGAAGTGTCGTTCCTTAACCTAGGAGGATAAGGAATTCATTAATTGGGATTCATGTATTTTTGTTTTTCCTACTTTGGCATTTAGAGAGTTCATTGCGGAGGCAACTCTGATCTCCCGACTATGACAGTGACATTGGGAAGAGTGCTGGTCATTTTAAGGCCACCCTCGTCTGTGTGGCCACCTTCTGGCTTCCGCACAGTGCGGAGCTGTTCCAGTGAGTCTCGTGTGACCTTTATTTTCCCTTTGTTGTGCTTCGAGGGAGTGATTTACTCCTGCTTGCTTGCAGGACAGCCTGAAAGAATTTGAACCTAAAGAATATTTTTAAAGGTGATTCTTGACTTCAAGCAATTTAAAGTTCAAAATATGCAATAAGTAATAAGTAAATAATAAAGCAATATATCTTCTTGAAACAACTCTATAAGAAGCAAGTCTCATGGACTGTCATTGCCACTAATAACTAGAATTTTATATTAGGGATAAAATATTAGCTATTGAAATATTAGAATTAATAAAAAATTAGAGGCAGCTTAACATTTAATTTTAATAGAGGTTACCTGAGTGTTTCTAAATATTAGAGAAAAAAATTTCAGTGGAACATTTTATTACTTTAAAATTGATAGTAGTAGGTTTGCCTATAATATTTGGCTCAATAAAATACTCAACTATAAAAATATTTATCCATTAGGTAACAATTGAGTTTGAAATATGAAATGTTAAATCATGACTTAGTTGCTTGGATTTAGCAAAGCAAAATAAGTAATTGTACATATTTTCACTTTTTGTATTAATGATCACTCCTTTAAAAAAACAACCACAATTGTAAATAATATGACATTACCAGGAATTAAATACAGTATGCTGATCTGGCATTTGGGTTCAAAACAACATTTGATCTAATTCAGAAGGAGACAGATAGAATACAAACCATGCATCTGACCATTTTGCATTAGTACAAATAATTTCTCATGTAGCAAGCCATTCAGATGGTTTACATGAAAGAAAAATCCCAGCCATCCCCATGGGTGTGGATTCGACTTGAACCACTTACAGCTGCAAAAATGCATTGAAAAAGAAAATGCATTGAAAAAGAACCTCTCTTTTGGGAGTTGGAGGGAGTCATGTGACTATCATAGCATGACTGGGTAGTCAGAACTGAAGAGGTATCAGTTAGAACAAATTATCTAAAAATAGATCTATCTGAACAGATAGACCAAAAGATATTAAGCCTAAATGAAAGGTGGGAATATCATTTTTTGTGCTCAGATAATAGTTATCTTGACACTCTACATACAATAGAGATCGGAAAATTACCAGAAAGCATGGAGTAACTGTTTCACTGGAAAACACCACTCGTTTGTGAGTACTTCTCGTGGACGTTTAGTACTGGAGACAGGTGTCATGGTACACACCTGTAAGCCCAGGAATTGGGCAGGTCTCTGTGGGTATATAGTAAGTTTGATACCTTCCTGGATGGTAGTAAGATCTTATCTTAAAAATATTTCCTGTTCTATATAAAATGGGCTGTTCTATATAAAAAGCTGTTAAGATGGGCTGGGAATTTAGCTCGGTGGTTCCAGTGCCTGCCTTTGTAGTGCAAGGTCCTGAGTTTGATCCTCAGTACAGAAAATAACAAAAACAAAACCAACACCAAAATTGGGTGCAATTACCCATGATGTCCATGTGTTTGTACATATGTACATATGTTTTCGTTTTTCTTGAATAATGATCAAAGAGCTGAACTGCTAGAGCATCAGAAAAGTAATGTTGATCATTAAGGCACTCCACAACTATTTTTCCAGATATTGCACAGTTTTATAGCTTGTCCAGCAGTGGAGAGCAGTTCCATCTGGAACCTAACCTTTTAATTCTTGGATAGTCCAGGAGCCCTGGTATTTCACAATATGTTAATTTACATATCTCTGGTGACAATGAAGTTGTACATCTTTTCATGAGCTTAATTGCAACCTGTATATTTTGCTGTATAGACTATCAAAATGTTTTGCTAATTTATTTTTTACATTGTTATTTTAGAAAAACTGAGATTTACAGAAAGCTCTGAACACTATGTAGTGCTTCTATAAACCTTCGATCTTCTCCCATTTGCATTACAGTAGAGCATTACTGACTACACTTACTGAACCAAAATTGACAGGTATATCATCACTAAGTCCATTCTGGTTTGATTTTCTTACTTTCTACCATAGGTACATTTTCCCGTTCCAGTTTCCTTTTACTTGATTCTTCATTATATTTAGCAACCATGATTCCTGAGGCCATTTTGACTGTGATAGTTTCTCAGACTTTTCTTATTTTTGATCACCTTGATAGTTTGTTTATTTTTGTTTTTAGAGACTGAGTCTCTCTTTGTAGTTCAGGCTGGTCCTGAACTCAGCAATGCTCCTGCCTCTTAAAAAGCTGTTAAGATGGGCTGGGGATTTAGCTCGGTGGTTAGTGCTAGGATTAGCACTAACCTGCCTCCAGAGTGCTAGGATTACAGGCATGAGCCACCATGCCAGGGACTGTCGTTTGTGGTACCGCTTGCTGGTGGGTGTGAGTCACCTCGCCCGGCATTGTTGTATGTGGTTACTGGGGATCAAACCCCAGAGCTTGCGTTTCCAAGGCAGATGCTGGAACCGCTGAGCTAATCCCTGGCCCTGCCTTGATAGTTTTCATTAGTACTGGCTAGAGATTTTTAAGAATGTGATTCTTTTGGGATTATTCTAATGATGAGTCTGGGATAATGCTTGTTCGCTTTTTTTTTTTTTTTTGCATTCAGATCTCAGCAGACAGAGCAAGAACATGTGTGTGTCTATATTAAATCACATAGTCCATTAATATCTGTACATATTTCTTTATGTTCTCATCTTTGTTGATAGTAACTGAAATAGGAGCTGGTACTGATATATTTGAGGCTTATCCATTACCACACAAATCTTTCTAGCTTCTCTTCCTTGATTTCTGATATCTCACTCAAACAGTGAAAAATCTGCTAGTAATTACTATTTCTAAAACCATCCCCATGACTTGGATACTTCTCACAAAAAAGGCAAAAAATCTCCATCTGAACTTGGAAATTCACCAGGCCGACTTTCACTTTCCTGGTGACGTAGAAGTTTGTATAAGACCACATTCCTTCAGAGAACAAACAACTCTCTAAGCTGGTATAAAAAGTGAAAAACCTGCTCCAGGCATTATAGAGTGGCACAGATGGCCAGTGCCTGCATGGGCAAGAGCGAGTGGGGAAGGAAATACCTTTTGTTGTGTTCTAATTCCAGGTCCCATTAGAAATCTATGATCGGCACTGGCTGCATTATTGTTGGGTATTAAAGACAGGAGCTCTGGACTAACTGGCAAGACATTCAGGACCACAGCGTGGAGGTGAGTGTGTGGTCAGCTGAGCTGATGTATTTTCTCCTGGAAGACTTACTGTTAGGAAACCGTGTAGGTGTCACATGAGATGCCAAGAACAAACTGAACTCCTATAGCCAAGGTGTTACATGATTTTTAACATCTATTTTTCTTCTAGTTAGGAAAGGTTCAAATCTAGAATGTGTATTTAATGAATTTTTAAAAAGAGATTTTTAAATACATGGTAATATGATTTGCAGGTTTACTTCATTGCAAAGGGAGCTGTAGATATAGAGATGTCTGGAGAAATGATTCCTCTTATAAAGTTGCAAGTGAACAAAGTTTTTCATAATAATTTGTTAAAGGGACTGGGGATTTAGCTCAGTAGTTCTGGTGCCTGCCTTGTAAGTGCAAGGTTCAATCCCTGGTAACCACATACAACAATGTTGGGCGTGGAGACTCACGCTCACCAGCAATCAGAACCACATATCACAGTGCCAGGTGTGGTCGCTCACACCTGTAATCCCAGTACTTGGGAGGCAGAGGCAGAAGGAGTGTGAGTTCAAGGCTGAACTACAAAAGCCAGACTCTGTCTCAAAAAACAAAACAAAAAATAATTTGGTAAAGTAGACCCATCTGAATAATCTCTGTATGAAATACGTAGTTTATATGTTTAAGTAATACTTGCATGTATTTATGGGGTAGAATATGTAGTCAGTGAGTAATACTCAAGTCAAGAGAAATAGCATATACATCTCCTCAAACATTTTATCATTTCTTTGAGGTGGAAACTTTCAGTCTTCTCTCTCAACCATCTTGAAATAAGCAGTTAATTCCTATTAAGTAGAGTCTCCGGCTGTGTATAGAACATTAGGCCTCATCCTTTCTCTCTACTTGTAGTTTTATCCCCATTACCAGCCCACTGTCTCCAGCCCTTTTCCTGCCTCCAGCTTCTACTAAGATCAACTTTCACTCCTATGTGGAAATCACTGCTTTATATTTGAATATAGATTTTGAAATCTATTTGAGGACCTTTGTCAAATTATACAGAAGTGATCATAACTTATAGATGGCTTAAATATTTTAAAAAGTCTGTCACAACAAGAATTTATGACAAAGATAAAATATAATATAGTCTCTTTTTCCTAGCTGCTGCTTGTGACTCTTGGGAACAAACAACTTATTGGGGACACACTTTATGAGCACTTTACTTCCACTGGATACACAGGGGCATTATCATCTGATTGAGGAGATGGAAATACCACATTTTAAAGGATGGTGGATATCTGGGATCAACACCAGTGAACTTGGAGTCTGCTTTCACTTCTTCACCCTGTTAGCTGCCTCCTATGGTAAAGATCACATCTCCTTTTTGGATGTTTTCTGTTAGGTAAGGAGGTTAGACCAGGAGCCAAGCAGGAGTTTTTCAAGGGCTAACATTCTGCTCTGTGATGGCAGTTCAGCAAATAATTAAAAGCTGAAGTACTGAATTAATTACTACAGGAGCTCAGAGAACAGAAATAATGATGTTAGCTGAAACCAGAGGGGTGGGAATGATGAAAGATGTGTGGCCCAGGACTCCAGACGACTACAAAATATTTAGCGGTTAGATTGATCTGGTAACCCTAACTGGTCACTCTTTATCTTTGACTTCGTGTACAGCAGTGAGGTCAACCTGAGCACTTCCTATTAAAGTGATTCCTGGTTTTAGTAGAAAGCTTACTGCTCATCATTGGGCTGAAGCATGATAAAAATGGAAGAAGGACATGTGGCTTGCTTCAGAATGAAAGACAGAGGTGATTCGAAGTCCGAATTCTTTTCGAGAGAAAAAGGCTTCTGACATTAGCCATGTCTTACTAATGACCTATTTCTAGGGCCGACATGGTGCCGCTAGCGGGAGGGTAGGATGGCATTTGAAATGGTCCCCAGGTGTGGAGGAGTTCTGGTTAGGTATTCTGTTTGAGTTCCGATCGCTGGTCTCAACAGTTGTGTGAAATCTCCACTCGCAATCAGATAGCTGCATGTAGAAAGATCTACCAAGTGTGGCAAATAACATTCGCTACCAACCGCTGCTCATCATTCTCTTTGACAGATTCAGCTCATGATTAGAGACTGAAATAACATTCCCCATCGTGGGGAAATGTGAATTCACAAAAACAACTGCCATTGGTAAACATTTTAAGTGTGAGACAATCATCCATCGACCTCCAGGCCAAGGGAAAAACATGCAGAGTAAAATAATGTAATAAAACAATATCATTTCATGAACTTAGATCCTGTATTACAACAACACAAACAGACTGATATGGCTGAATGGTAGGAATATGTAATTTTGTTTTTGTTCTTTTTTTTTTTTTTTGTGAAAACTGTCCCAAATGAGTAATTAAGATTATGGCTTGGCTACACTAAAGACAGTGAAAGCTCAGATACTGCAACTTTTTCTTAGTCAGTGAGGGTCTTGTCTTGATGAATGTTGTATTATTTTTCAGAATAATTTTTCATGATTCATAACCATGTCACATTCCTTGCATGTACTTTTTATTCTTTCTGCTAGGCTGGTAATTGCTGATTGAAGGGTACACTATCTGGGAAAAATGATGTGGAAAATAAAAGCAAGTGATAGGAAGAGGTAACTAAAATGCAAATAAAACCCTAACATATATGATTCGACTGGTATAGGAGAGAGGAGTAGAGAACTCTTTTCAGCAAACCATAAAACCAAGATTATAAGCTTTTCCACTGATACAGTGAGGGATCGAGAACAGTTCATGGGATACAGCAGAGTTTGAGACCTTATGAAAAATGAGTGTATGGAAGAATCATCTCAGATCTGTTCCAGATGCAAATAACTGACATTTATTTTAGTGGGAACACTTGCTGCCAATAAAAATCCTTCAGACAGAATACAGACCCTCTGCTGGTAAAAGAGGTAAAGAGAAAGGGGAAATAAACATATGGCGAAGATTTCTATGCTTCCACATATAACGCTTAAGTTCAGCACCTGTAGAGAAGCCTATAATAACAAAAAATGATGGGCTATTTGCACAGTAAAGTTTGATTTTCATAATACAAATGAAACAGAGGCTCAGACTGATGAAGGGCCTTGTCTAAAATCAGTGAGTAGAAACACGGGGTAACTAAAAACAAAATTCGGGGTGTTTCCCGAGTGTAAGTTTCTTCAAGGTCTGAGGCACCATCTTTCCCAGTGGTCACACTTTTGATAACATAACATCATGTATGTTCTTTTCTCTTTCAGCTGCTATGGGAGATTAGATATGGTAATTGACTCAGCTTTTCAGCATGTATTTATTTACTGAGCACATACTAGGTAGTACTATTTGGGGGCAAGAAACACTGTTCTAGATGATGAGACTGTTTTGCCACGAGAAACACCTGAAACTATTGTTGTATGAAGGTAGTGAAGCTACAGATAATACCTCTGGCTTCTCCAGTGCTTCTGTACTATGAGCAGAGGACAGTGGCCCAGTAGCCAAGGCTGTCTGCTTCCTCTCTGCAAACACACACTGAATGTGGGTGGTAATAATTCTGTGACTCAGACATCTTTCAAATAGCTAAGAGTGAAGTAGAAAGAATCATCAAGGCAAATCTTTCTGGTTCCTTAAAAATATGTGGCTCTTAACTATGTGTCATGAATGGATACAAGGCAAAGTTAATTTGCTCCAACAGGAATTCATCGTTCGCAGAAACACGAACTTGGTGTCAAGGGAAACCAGACATGTGTATTTTGGAAGAGAGTTTAAAGTGTTCTCAGGTCACTATTTAAATATTTTATTATGATCATATTCATTTAGTTGGTGTTTTTTAAATTTCAGGTTATTAATTTGGGAGTAAAGATTCTCCAAGCAAATCAGTTCTCTAATACGGTGCTGCATAAGATATAGAAAAACACATGTGACTCACAAAGAAGGATAAAAACAGTTAAAACATGAACAGAAATAGTGTTGGAGCTTTATATTCAGTGTTTCTTTCTTTTTTACTGTTAGGCCAACTAGTCTGACAGTTTTACCCATTTTGGGGTAGATATCAACTGGATTTCTGTCATGCTTACATAATGTCTGTAAGTATGCATGAATTAAAATTAAGCCTGGATTTTCTTTAAAATTCCTCTGGATCCAAGTACGGTGGTGAATGCCTGTAACCTCAGGACGCTCAGCGGCTGAGGCACGAGGATTGTAAATTCAAGCTCAACCTGGGCATTTGTCTATAGCGAGATCTTATCTCGAAATAGAAAGTGAAAAAAGGGCTTGTGTTGTAGCTCAGCGTGAAGACGTAGGGTTCATTCTTCACTGTTGCAAAGCAAACAAACAAAATTCCTCTAGAACCAGATAAGCACTATGAGTAGTTTGGGGCTATATGCAATAATAATCTTACACCTAATCAAACAAAGAAGTACTTGGGAAAATGTATTTAAAGGTCCAACAAGTGATGACATTTTGTAAATAAAACACTAATAAGCCAACAACCAAAAATACTATGTGATCCATCTTGTTAAAAAATAAGTAGTCCTCACATTGAGTAAACTGATAGAACTTGTTAAAATATGTTTTAAGGCTGCTGTAGAAAGGAGGAGAAATGCATGTGAAATTTAAAAAGCATATAAAATAAATTTGACTGTTTTATGGGTAATTATCAAAGGATTCAAGTGTGAAATGAAATGACTTCTTAAATATCTCAGTTGGCAAGTGGAGGGTGAGATGCGGCATTAAAGCAAAGGCAGCCCAGCTGATCATGAGATCTCCCCAGCGAGCCTGTGAGCAGTGACTGCCCGGTGGCAGAGTCTGTCCCTATGATCTGATTATCTTTTACCTCTCTCGCTCTTGCTCAGCCTTAGCACCTTCGCCACAAAACAGAAAAGTGACATTCTCACTTCCCAACTGGAAAATATGTCTCCACTCAGCCACGTTATCATTTTGGCAATTGTTTTGCTTCTGCCACCACAGGTCTCCAGGAAAGTATTCTAGCTTCTAATAAAATGTTGGTAACCATTTTCTCTGGCTTTGCTCACTTAATATTTCTTGCCATTCTTCCCAACTCTAGCTAGTATTTTCCTCAATACTTTCTTGGCTACCTTCCAATGGTATGTAGGTTTTTGCTATGGAAACATCTCACCTGAAGGAACCACTTACTGTATAAGTACCTGCTACCTGCTCCTATTGAGCCAGTCACTTTAGAAACTAGCAGTTTCAAACAATAGTGCTTGGTGTATGCTAAATCTATGGGCAGAGTAGGCTGTCTCTGGCATCAAAGGACTCTCCGCTAACAGGTGGCTCTCTGATTTCTTCTTGACTGCAGGATATAGCTCCCCATGTAGCCTCTCATCTTGCCCCAGGCGAGCTTAGGCTCCTTTTCAAGGTAGTAGGGGGCTTTGAGTGAGAGTTTAAGACAGGAATTGACATGTTAGTTGACTACCATTGGCCAACACAAATCATAGACTCAAGCAGTGGAGAAATAACTCGCTCTCCGGGAGCGAGGAGTGGCAGTTTTGTACTGGAAAAGAATGAGAATAAAGGGATGTAGACTTTTCAGCCACCTTTGCAGTCTAACACAGTAGAAGTATTTTCTTTCATTTGTTTATAGTGTGAATGATGTATATAGGTGAATGCCACATGCCAGGAAAGTTTCTGTTGGGGATTTGACTGTGAACAGTAGGAACATAGACCTGCTTCCTTGGAATCCACATGATAGTACATGACTAGAGGATAAAGAAGAAAACCAATCAATAGTTAAGATCATTTGAGGGTGATGAGAGCTCCAAATAAATAAAAAGAGTGATGCCCTAGAGAGGCAGAGTGTACAGTGCGGAGGGTCACCCTACAGAGCCTGCCGCAGGGCTGGGATGAGCCAGAGGGAAGCTTGCAGGCTACAACACATCCCTGTGTGGTCAGAGCCTGCTGTGGTCACGGTCATGGTCACGGTCAGGGTCAGGGTCATGGTCATGGACGGCGCTGCTGGGGGGAGACCAAGAAAGAAATCAGGTCAAGTCATCATTTACAAATTTCTGTGTTAATCAATTAACTAAGTATAGGAGTTAATAGTTTATGAAGAGCTAGTATCAACAACACGCATAACCTTCTTCCTAATGATCAAATACATGCATTGTATGTTCATAAATATTTGTTTTACAGTTACTAAGGGTAAATACACATGGTTTATGCAGGGTGACAAGATAGAAAGATTGTAATGATTCCTTTTTATACTTTCCACCAGATAATATGGCTGGAAAAAAGTACCATGACTGTTACTTACTGCCATCTAGAGAAGTGATCGACTTCTGTTATTACTCAAGTTTTTAGCATTTCATAAAATATACTAAGCATGCCTGTTGTTTAAGTTCTCCCAAATAATCCTAAGTCATAAAATTAAGTCATTTTCTCAGGGCAATATGTGCACATACACTTTTTTATAATTAAGTGACAAAACCAGCAAACTGTCTGTTATTTTAAGAACACAAGAAGTAAAGCAGTGTTTCTGCTCCTCAGCCAGGTGGCTTGCTTAATAAACCTGTGGTTTCTTTTACATAATTCTCAGTCCTCATTCCCCAGGTTCCTTCTTTAGGCTGTTTACCCTCTGCTTTCTAAGCTGAAATAGCACCAGTGGAAGAATAATATCATATTCTGATCTTTTTGCAAAATAACAATAGACAATTTCTTGTGAAAAACTATGTTATAAGATAAAGATAAGCCACAGGTTTGTTGTATTTCAAACATCTATGAATGTGTGATGCTCATTGGTCTTTGTCTTAAAAACTACTGGGAATGTTGAAACGTAAGGATTATCACAAAATGCTCTATTTCTGCCATTTTCTTGGGAACTGTGAAAAGGTCGTCCTTTTTAGGAACTGACAAAAGTTTGGAAACCAAAGTTGACTCCTACACAGTCATGCCAGTTTCCACACCTAACTCGCAGGGAAAGTTCCTTTATTATGGAAACTAGGTCACGTTATACACACAGAATCTTTGTACCATGCCTGCCACATTAGCTCATTAGGACTCCACCTGGCTACATATATTAGAACTGCTCTCGCAGCTTTTTAATGCCATCATTATGTGGAGATGTTCTCTCAGATACTCCGACCTAATTGGTGTGAGGTGAGACCGTTGCTGTGTGTTCAAATGATCTCTGGGTGAGCCTGTTATTCGGCTCAACTGGAGAACTACTGCTAACCTTTCACTGAATACTACTTTGATTAAATTGCATTTAATGTTATAATAACATTAATTTGGTTTCTGGATGTACTGACACATTTTTGAATCGATCCTCTGCTCGTTCTCTTGTGTGTGTAGATCATCACTAACGATAATGAGTTATTAGGTGAGATGCACTCGGCCACCATGTAAGAAGGGTGTAAAGGCATTATATCATAGGATGTGCTTTGCATACAAATCACTCCAGCTAATCATATTTTAAGAGCATAATTAGCAGCCTGGGGAAAAATAAACAGAGATAGCTCTGGTATAGCATCTTCAGGCCATACTTCCTCTCTGCTTGGGAAAATCTGAATAAATGTGTAGCCTTTTGGGACTGTCCAAATTGGATGATGGCGTATTATTATTCAGTACTTTTGATGAGGAACAATATTAATTAAATGTTACAATTAAAGGACATCTTATGCAAATTAGCATAAATTTATGATGCAGTTGTTAACTTTCCATCAAGATCAGAAGTGCTGAACCTGTGGCGTGTGTGCTACACCAGGCTGTTTGGATCACTGAGTGCTTTAGAAGCTTCACCCTCCCTGATCTCGACCATGTTCAAGAAGTAAGTTTTGTTGGTTTACATATACGTCAACACAATCATAATTTGCAACAAATACAGGGTACGTCTAGACATGCACACATGTTCACTGCTGACAAATTCAACATTCGTCTTGAGCTTCTCCCTTGTGGGCACTACGAGGGCACATGATATTGGCACTGAAAAGACCCTCCAGTCCATGATGTCTTGGGTTTTAGAGGAACAACCCTTGTATGTGCTACCAAGAAGGTCACAAATCTGGTGACAGTACTGTTGCCATTGCTGAAAAATGCTGAGAACTAGGTCAGGCACAGAGTGAAGATTTGTTCAGTACTAACTGTGCACCGGGGGTTGTGCCAGCCCCTCACCTTGCAGTAATCATATATCCCATTGTCATTCCCAGCCTACAGACAGGGGAAATTAAGTACACACGTGTAACATAGTTTTCCTGAGGCCATAGAACTGGGGGCTGCTACGACTCAGCCTCCTCTTGTTGTACAGTGTTCTGCTATTTCGCATTTACTGGAGAAAGCAAACTTTCTCTAAAGTTTATTTTCAAAATGATCTAATATTCATAATTTTGTAGAGGATTTCCTGGTGCCTAAAAAGAAGGACACTTAGCTTAAACCCTGAGCTCCTAGAACACATTTTGGAGCCAGTTGATATAAGTTTTTAAATTGAAAAAAGCAGGCTTAGCTTAAACACAGTGCTAGACGTATAAAAACAGTCTTCCCTAATTTGCATGGGTAACTGAATTATATAAAAAGCCTGAGATTTTAGGATGAGAGGAGTATTATACATCATTTAGCCTAGTGTTTGCATTCAGAAACTTGCAGTCCAGGGAGGTCAGTGTACTTATTGAAGGTTAGAGGAGCAATTCCTGGCAGAGCTAGTACAATGCTAATATCTCAGGACCTGCTTTTTACATGCCATTATTTACAGTGCAAATTATAAATTCTGTGGACATAGGAGCTTGAAAATGTATTTAGACAAGATAGAGACACTATTGGGATTTTTATTCTGGAAAGATTTATCACAGGCAAAGTGACAGATACTGGGGGGAGGAGGATAAATATCAGATTATTATTTTAGTATACTGCATCTCAAGAGAGCAGTTTTGATATCCATGACCCTTCGCAACACCTTGAGACACTTTTGATTGTTAAGATTGTAGGCAAGATGCTAATAGCATCTAGTGGATAGAAGCCAGGGATGTTGTTAGATATCCTATAATAAATGAAATGTCCTCCTGAACACCAAGACATACCCACACATATGCACACACAGAGCAAACAATTAACTGGCCTGAATGTCAATGGTGTTCGGCCGTAAAATTCTTCTATACTACAATGCGGCATTACTGAGATCTGAACTAGTACATTTGCAGTTGGTTTGAGTTCAGTTCCATTCATTCAGTAAATATTCATTGTGGATCTCCTCTTGGGCCAATGACTGTGATGTATATACCTGGATAAAAGGAGGAAGATATAGACAGAGTGGCCCTGGCTGTGCATGGTTCACAGCATGGTGGAGGTGATTGATGGGTACTGAGGACTTCAGTGGTCGAAACACACACACAGTGACTGGAGTCCATGAAAGTGAGCTTCCTCCAAGGTGCTTCCATTCTGTCTAGAGAGAGTGACACGAGGCTCTTCACGACTTAATGGAAATTGAGCTACCTGAGAAAAGGGGATGCCCACTATACGCATGGTGCTACAAGTGCAGGCGATGTGGCTGCACGTAACTTCTTGACTTATCTAACACTTCATTGAAGAAGTAACATTTGATGTTTAATTTTAAGAAAAATACAGTATAAGAAAAGGAGTCTGATTTGAAAGAATATCCTGAGCAACAACACTGAGTCAGTGAGAGTATAGAGAAGTTGTGGGTGTGCAAGGAGGCTGAAGAGGCTCATGAGAACAGGGTCACTCCAGGATTCAGACCAACCATGGATTTTATCTAGTAAAGAGAATAAAGTTTTGGAAGCATGGGTCACCAGAACGACAGCTCCTGACTCAAATGGAAACTGCTAATGATGAAACCACTCACAGCAGCCATGGTTTTCTGAAGGGCAGAAGGATGGCTAGAATTTTGAGTCCATTTATCTCCCCTTTGGCCCTACCTACCCCGCATATCCATAGTCAAGTATATGATTTATTCAAGTCTAATTCAATTTTAGAGAAACTATTGCAGTGGCTATGAATTAACTTATTAAAAGTCATCAGAATGAAGAAATAAAGCATCCCTGAATGTGGCATTTCAATGAAGTGTGGCCTTTTGGAAAGACATTTTAAATTGCAAATGAGGCTTTGCAGCTTTATAAAAAAATTTTTAAAAAAACGATTACACCAAGTGTAAACAGGAGATGAGTTTTGTGGGCCAATCATATTTTTTCTTAGTGAAAATTTCTCAGTTTGAGAGAGCATTGACAACCCCACTGATTCCATGGCATTTATGTGGAATGTGGATTTCCCAGAGGTAGTCAATAAATGACTGGAAAAATTAAGATTAGATGGAATTGGTGAAACATGAGGGATCTGACTTTCCCCTTTCGGACACATTTATCAAGTTTAATGTGGCCCCCGTGGTAACAGGGTGAACCTCAGTAGTAGTTCAACTATGGAAGGCACGATTTCCTTGTGATGTGACTGAGCAAGGAGTCAACAGTGGGTGTGCACAGGCAAGTAGCAGAGAGTAATACGCCTGAGGTCAGAAGCTCAACCACCTGATCTGAATCTTGGCCCAGTCTCTCAGTTGCCCTACAGCCAGGCTGGTGAAAGGGAAGTTAGATGTAATAGCTGTCATGTCTAATACCTGGTTGCTACTTGAAAACTGAATATTGCTGTAGAAATAATCTACAAAAAAGTAGAAAGCAAGACTCTTCATGATAACTGTGTCAAAAAGATACAGCCATCAGAGGGACATTGTTTTTTCTCACAGGGACTCTCTTAGTTTGGGTAATCTGGAACAAAATAATGGTAAGATCCATGTACCTCATATATGTGTCTACTTTGAATGTTCTTTGATAAAATCTATCCAAACTCATGGCAATGAAAAGTCACGTATATATTAACATGTAATAAAAGTTGACCTTTAGCCTGAATTGTTCCATTTAGGATTTTGATGGTTTGAGGTTCTGTGAACACTGAGTTGACATATGTGTTATGTGAAGTAAAACTGATGTGATTTAGAGTATTTCCTCCTTTGGAAAAGATAGCACTTGGCTCATAAGCTTCTATTGCTACTGACAAAATAATTTAATGAATAATTTGCATTGTCAGTTTTAAAAGCGCCACATTGGGTTTTGTTTTATTTATTTATTTTGTTTTGTTTTGTTTTGCTTTTATATGAGGTTAGTGAATGTCTTCAAATTTCCCAGGGAGGCTAAAAAAAATCTCTTGTCATAATGTCACTTGCAATTATAATGATAGAAAAGTATCAGCAGATGGTGGTTTTGTTTTCAGATAAGTACACGAGTAAATGCAGAAAACTTGAATTTTTGTAGATTATACATTTGCTTCAAATGCATATACTTACATCTCTCTCTCTCTCTCTCTCTCTCTCTCTCTCTCTATATATATATATATATATATATATATATATCAAAGTTGCTAAATTTCCAACTGAATGATTATGGCTCTTGTTGACAAGGAAAGGTGAGCTGACCCGCTATTTAAAATGTAAAACCAAATGTCGAAGCTGCCAAAAGCATCCTTAGCAGACTGGACAAGAGAACATAATTGAAACTGGGCAGAGCAAGCAATTAATTCCACGCTTCATCAAATCACTAAGTCCCTCTACTATTTCTTTATGATTTGAATACAAGATCCATGATAATCAAACAATTTCCTTGTTTTAAATTAAGCATATAAGACCACATCTGCTTCTTTAGGATAATTAATGTATTGACAATTAAATCAATTGGTAGGAGCATAAGCTAGTCCCATGAGCTAATTAATAACTGAAGAAAGCACATGTTGTGTTCTACTACATTCCAAGTCAGTTTTCCAAGCAGGTGAGGAGTACACTGAGGAAGAAGGCTGCGCCGGGGCCTCACAGAGCGCGTGGTCTGGTAGGGTGCATCTGCCAACATCTGATTCCAATTTCAGGATGATAAGAAGTAACTCTGGAGAACCCTTGATATAAGAAAGCTTTCAGGGGCCAGATAATTTTTTGGAAAAGAGGGGCATGGAGTGTGGTGAACAGAAAGGCGCGCGTGGTGCTTTTGGGACAAACTCACTCGTGAGCCTTTCCTTCCTGTGGTGCCTCCTGCCTGAAAGATCCCAGCTCCCAGCGTAGAGGGAAGTGGTGTCAAGTGGAATTACAGCCCACTTCTGTGCTGCTCCCCACAACGGCCCAGCAAGTTAAAAGGGAAACAACCCAGTTCCGTCCTGGCGATCGGATTTAGATGCAGGCTCGAGGAGATATTCTGATAATGAAGACACCACCCACCGGGGAAAGGTTTTCAAAATGAATCTCAGAAGAGTCAGATTTAGCTGAGTGGCCTCGGAGGAGGTAAAGTGGGCAGCTCTTACCTCTGCCCTGCATGCACCTCCTGGTGTCCTGTCACCTCTTCATTTCCCACTTTGGCCTCAGCAGTCTGTCTTTGGCTTATTATCCAAGGTATCTGGGAGAGTAACATTTCAGCTGTAAAACACGGAGAGCGTGGGAGAAGATTAATTATATGGTTAAGTATTGAATCTTTTCATCGATACATACGTTTACCTATGTGTAGGTATACATGGCCAAAACGAAGTCATTTTGACTTGGGTGGCTGCTGTGATTGCCTTTTTCCCCAAAGAAACCAGATCTCACCCTGGCTAGAAGTGTGCCCTTGTGCAGCCTCGTGAAGTGGTGTGGCAGGGGCACCTGTCTCCTGGGACGACGCTGGAGGGAATTAACCAAGCCTACATGAAGCATGCAGAGCACAGCCTGGCACATGCCCGGCGTGGGCTAGTGCTGTGTTTTTCCTAGGGGAGCAAAGATGTCTGTTCCACCAAGGGAGACTGGGATCATCAAAAGACAAAGAAGTGAAACAGCTCTAATATTCTGCTCTGACAGTACGATTTTGAGTCTGTGCTGATGGAACAGCTTTTGGCAGTTGGATAGGTTTTGCTGGCAAGAAAACGGTACAGTGAGTTCTAAACCTTCCTTCTGCATTTCAAGAGCAAATGAGGAAGATTCAGGGTGGGCTTTGCCAGTAAGTAGTAATGTAAGGCTAAATGTCAAGTGGAAGATGGACAGTACAGGCCTGTTGTCCAGGAGAAGCAAAGGGCCTTCCTGTGGCAAATTGGAAGGGGATCTAACTGGAACTTCGGCATTAAGTTCTAGTCTCCTGGGAATTGACAACACACAGTGAAATAATTAATAATTAGGCAGGAACGAGACTTAGACAAGCTGAGCTTGGGCCTGGTCCTTGCTACTTGGGGCAGCAAAACCCGGGACCCCAGCCTGCCACACCTTTTATCCCCCCAGGTCCAGGCTGGCTACACCTTTCATTCTGTCATTCTAAAGGCCAACCATGGTCCTAGAGAAGTTATGCAGGTGAAGATCCCTCAGGGCAGGGCAATGTGAGCACTAGTCCTTGAGAAGTTGGGTAGATCTGGGTGTGTTCTGCCTTGAGGCATCACAGCATGTGAGACCATGGAGTCCCAGTTGCTACCAGAGGTAAAGACAAGAGTTAAGTCCAAAGTCCATCTGCAGGCAGGAAGGCCTGGTCAGTTCTGACCTTGCAATTATTCCTTCCAATTAGGACTACTCCCAACACCTTCTGTGAAGTGAGAAGGAAGAGAGACCTGAAGAGGAAGAGGGGTAGAAAGGAATGACAGAAGAGGAGCAATGGTGGCATAGTCATATTCTGGGCCCTAGTCCAGACCAGCAAGAGGACCCAGTAGACTCTAGGCCCAGTGGGCTTGGTCAGAGGGTGCTGGACACAGCGGGACCTGCGGGGAACCTTCTGGAGAGAGTTCCTCTCCTCCGCCAGCTCCCTTCCCCACGCTGGGAAAGCCCAGGGAAGCACAGGGTGCTGGTGTCCTCTGGGTAAAGGTTGGACCAGGGTTCGCAGATGGCACTGCCAACACAGTACCAGTTCCCGAGCGCTCAGGGTGAGAGGCCTGCGGGTGCACACCGTGCAGTGACTGGGTCAGCAGCAGGCACGATCCGCCCGTGGGAGGCACCGCTCGGCCCACTCCAGAGCGGAGACCAGGGAGCAGGAGCTCACTGCCCACAAGCCATTAGCACGTGCCAGCCTCCCTCACCCAGCCGCTTTCTCAGGAATAAAGAGCGAAACAAGAAATGCAGATTATTGAGAAATTCGCGCAGAAGGAGATTTTAACTTTCTTGGCTCTTTCTCCGCTGGCCCTGAGTTTAACACAGGGAGAAACGGTTTTGGAATTAAACTCCGGCGCCGAGTCGGTTCCTCCTGCTGTACTCTGTGGGTCGCCCATCTCCGTGGCACGGTTCTCGGCTGGCAGGAGTCGGGCTGCACCGGAAGCTGCAGAACATGACCGCGGGTTCTGTCTCAGTCTGTACAGGATTAAAACCCCGTCTCTCCACGGCATGTGAGTGGTGCTCAGGGGTCACACTGTCCAGCCCTCCCCGCATGGAGCCTGCCCTCTGCCCCAGCAGGCTCCTCTTCGTTTCCAGGAGTCCCAAAGAACGAGGCTTGCGCGGTCACCTTATGGCTTCTTAAAGATCATTTTGTGTATCCGAGCCTAAAGCCCTAAAGCCAAGTGACCCTCCCGGGGGAGTGGAGTCATCCTCAGAAGGGAAGCAGTTGTGAATTCCAGCTGCCAGTCTGTCAAAGCTGACTGAGTCAAGAGCCATTTTTTAAAAAAATTTTTTAATCTTTATTGGTACATTACATATACACATCATGATTGCACTCCATAATGGGGATTTGTACCAGTATAAGACGCAACTTAATTCTCATTTTTTCCCATAGCCCTACCCACCCTACCACTCCCCCATATACATAAAATTTGTTTCCTTACTTTTTTTGTTACAATCTCAACAAGGAGCCATTTTTAATTTTTACTCTGTCTCCCAGTTGCTTGTCAGGGTCTGGGAACGTCCAGCTTCCCTCTGGTGACTTCTTGAGAGAACAGGCCCTTGAAGCAACTCAGAGAGGCGCAAGTTTATTTTGACACACAAACTGGGGCTCAGGCAGGCAAGGGGACCTCACATCAGTATTTACTTCATATTACAGTCACTATGTGCCACGAAATGGTACAGCTGACCCTGCCGGTGTCAGCCCGAGCCCTACGACACACACTCGGGTACATCACTAGAGGATGCCTAAAGACACACCAGGGCACACTTGCAAGCCAGGGAGAGGGCGTCACATCCCATTTTTAGGCACCCAGTGGACAGTAATTTCCCGAGAAGGCTGAGCCTTCCTGTGGACTCGTACAGACAGGCGGCAGGACCAGGGTGAGCCACAGTTCCCACGTGCCGGGTTTCCTGGGGAGATGACAAGAAGCTACTGAGAACCATCTGTAGGGTCCTCATTTTGTGAGCCTGACGCAAGGGAAGAAACAGAATCTGGAGAGGGAAGGTGGTTTGATTTATATTTTCACAAGATGCGAACTTTATTGCCAAAGGAAAAGTGCTTCCAGTAGAAAACTCCCAGATTTTATTGGAGTTTGGTGAAAGTAGATGCCATTGATGTAGGAGGTTAATGTCTAGCACAGTCTGGATGTTTTGCAATGACTTCCTTCACAGAGTGCTTATTTTAAGAATAAAAAGGTCTTTACGGTTAGTGGAAATTTAATGAGAAAGACAATGGCCCACAGATGCTTAGAGCAGCTCTTTAAATCACCCATAACTTCTGTGTTTGTTGTGAGGGGGAATCTGCCACTTTTTAGGTACTACAACATTCTTCTGAAAGAGTTTACAGTTGTTGCGAACTTTTCCATAATTTCTCCTTTTACTATGTATGAAGGGCTTATACATTAGAATGTACCGTACTGTATAAACAACCCCCATCTATCTGTTCCTCAAACACACAGAAGTTCAGCCGTGGGAGTATCCCTTCCCATCAATTAACTTACTATACGGTTTTTATCAAATATTGTCCTTTACTCTTATCCACTTAGGCTAGGAGAAATCTCAAGAACGGATTGGTAAGAAAGCAAAAGAGTGCTTAAAAGCTTCACTGTTTTGTGGGAAATTAATGCAGAGATCCTAAAAAGAGTATGTACAGTGGACCCTTGGCTTAGGAGCTCGATGCATTCCCGAAGGCTGGTTGCAACTCAAGTCCACCAGTTGAGGCTCAGGCTCCTCCGCATGGCTCTGTGTTTTACACGGGCAGATCTCATTGTTGTCAGAGAGAAGCTAATTTCTCAGTTAATCCCAGGAAAGGATTGTAAAGGTTTTTATATTGGAGAGCTTGCAGACCCAGGCAAATTTAGGAAAGGAAGTGTTTGGCTAGCAAGACACAATAGAAAGTACTTAGATGTCCTAGAATATGTACTGGAGGGGGCGGGGAGATGACCCCTCCCCCCTGACTATACATATGCAAAATGGCCACTTACCGACTTTGGACTTTGGGAGGGACTGGTCCCCTCTCCTGAGAACCCAGAAGTGACCTAGAACTGCCTGTCGGTTTCTGGAAGGACGATATAAGACCACAAAGGAGCATGAGGAGGAGAGAGTGCCAAACGGAACCCTACTCTGAGGATGAGCTGAGGCCCTCCATGCTGTTTTTCACTGGTGGCTGCAACATATAGGTGGTACTGTTTGCTAAAGTGAGGACAAGCTAGACTCTCCGGGCTGTAACCTGTCTGGCAGTGTAACGGTGTTGTTTTGCTACAGTAGTAATTATATTGTCAAATTGCTCTTCTACTATTTTTACTACTTTAATATATATATGAAAATTCTCCTTATTTCTGGTGTGTTTTGGTTTCATTTTGCATATTGAACCTCAATTTCTAAGTAAAGATATACCAGTTAAGCAAGTTTTCTTCCCTTGCTGAATCAAGGATGGATGGAATGTCCCTTCTAGAACTCTTTAAAGGTTAAATCTGTGTGAGAGACCATCTCGAAGCACAAACATTCGGGTCATAACTCAAGACTTCATTTGTAAATAAAAGCTAAAATTCTACTTCTGGAATTGTACATTGTTTGTATGTCAGGCTGGTTGTAACTTGAGGGCCCACTGCATAGTGAACACAAATGAGATCATTGCAGATAATATTTGTCAACTACTACAAACAATAATCTCTTCCCCATAGCATTTAAACTGTGCCTTTTATGTGCCTTAGAAACATGGGAAGCCTTGTCTGAATGCCCTGCCCTGCACCCGGCTTCGAGCCTGGGATTAAGTACACCTGAGTGGTAGAACCTAAGGCTTTGCTTTCCTTACAAGCCTCAGGTGATGCTGACGGTGCTGCTAAGGCACCAGGTTCAAGAAACGCTGCTCCCAATATTGTTCTGAGCATTTATATTGTATTTATAACCACATATGTACCTTACAAAATTTGCCATTGCAACTACTTTCAAGTATAGAGTTTAGTTACACTGGTTATATTTACATGGCTGTAAAATGATCACATCACCATGCCCCACATGCAGAATGTCCCTATAAAATGTCCCTATAAAAATTCTATCTCTATTACTCTGTTCTTCATTCTTTTTGTCCTTGTGCCTCGGCTACCACTGTACCTTCTGTCTCTGCGAACTTGGCCATTGTAGGTACCTCATTAAGTGGGAGCATGTAATCTCTATCCTTTCTTGGCTTGCTGGCTTCATGCTTATTCTGTTATCAAAGCTTATCAAGGTTGTAGCATACATCAAGAGTTTCTTCAAGGCTGGATAATATTCCACTTCAGGTATATACAGCAGCATATTTTGTTTATGCATTACACTGATGGATATTGGTTTATTTTCACCTATCATGAATACTTCCATGGATATGCAAATACTCAGAGTGGAATTATTCTAAATATTTTATATGTATAAACACACTTCAGTTTTAGAAAAAGATATATTATTATCCCAATGTTACAGTAAGGAAACTGAAACTCCCAGAGTTTATCTAGTTTTTTGAGATTACTGGTCACAGAAACTGGCTTTCAGCATAAACAGACTGATTCCTCAGCCCGAGTATCACACATGTGACTGTCTTCTCTATGAAAAGAAAGCTTTTTATTTTTTCCTGGCAAATTCTAATGGCTGCAAACATTTATTTTCTATAATAAAGGTAAAATTATTTTCAAAAATAATGGTAATCTGGAATTCCATAATAAAACCTATGTAAGAATGTAGTTAACAGCTAAAGTAAAATATTCTTGTAGTTTGTTGTGCATTTCTTATTTAAATTATTTCCAGAACAAAGTACATTATGCTACTTCTAAAATCTGCCACTTAGAGGTCAAAACTATTTGTGATTACTGAAACAGTTCAATTCTAAGCTGTAGAAATGACAGTATTCCGGCTGAGTGGAATTGTCCTTCACGTGGTCAGAGTGGCAGGATCAGGCCTTTGTCAGGAATGCAGCTCTCTGGGTAATCAAACCAAACCATCCATTGAGCAGTTCCAGCAGGGGGCTCCCCATGCGCTCAGAGTAAATTAGCTCGCTGCGATTCCGAAACCACGCTTGCAGTGTGGCAGGGAAGATCCAGCAGAGGATGTGTGACATAGGAGAAGGGAACAGCATGGCCAAGGGAACTGCAAGGCACTGGTTTGAGGAGGGCAGATTCCACCCATTTCTGGAATTCACCCTTCTCCCGTGGGACCGCCTGCTTCCACGTCTTAGTGCTGACAAGATTTGAGTCCAAGATGGGAAGGAACCGCCAGAGAGGGGGCATCAACGCGGTCCAAAGGGAGGCTAACATCAACGAGGAACGTTTCGGATGCACTTTCACATGCATATCTGCTCTCTGGCGGTTGCAATCAGACTGAGGTCAGGTTCAAGGCTATTATGTGCAGGCAAATGGGCTTCTCCATCGTTCGAGCGCTGTCTCTAGTCACGCGTGCATCCTGTCGCTCGCCAGCCTCGGCTCGGAGGAGACGGAGGATCATGAGAGCACTGGTGCGTTCACAGTGAGGAGAGAGCCGCTAAACATAAGAGACGCCAGAGGGTGGGTAATGCACAAAAGGAAGAAAGTGCACAAGAGGAGAAGGGAAAGGGAAAAGGTAAGGGAAAATAAGACAGGAGAGAGAATCTGACAGTAAAATAAAAAAGGAAACAAAGCTTATGTGTATAGGGGAGGGGGTTGTAGAGAGGGCTGAGGAACAGGAAATAATGAGGACCAAGATGTGTCCTGTACAAGTATGAATTCTCAATATTGAAAGTGATTATAATGTATGTATAAAATGTACCAATAAAATCAATTTAAAAAAGAAAGTATGAGAACACCATGTCCCACTGATTATTCTGCCTTCAGGCAATAAGATCCAGTGATGGCTTCTAGAAATCTAGAAAAGATGAGGATTTCTGTGACATAAAACTACAAAAGATGGGCATGCAGAAATCTTGACAAATATCGAGACTCTTGTCTATTATTCTCACCTCTAATCATCGATGCTTACAAACTAAACATTGCTGCTTTTCCCAATCACTTGCTCAAACTATTGAATTTGCAAACTTGTATCTGGTCTCCTGGAGTAACTGTCCCTCATAAGAGCTTCTATTTAAACTCTGTCTGCTAGAATAAGATCTTTTTCCAAAAATTACCACAAGTAGGGCTTTACGTGCTCCTGTAGGACAGCTTCTAGGTTGTTGATTTATCAACCTGAGAAATTAAATTACTATGAAATCCTTAAGTCACAAGGGATTTATCACATTTGCTAAGTTTCTACTCATTTTGAGGAGAGAGCAGTGAGTTTCGAAACCTGGGCCTTCTTGTGAGGCTGTGCGCTCCCTCTGATTTTTGTTTTTTATTTTGAGGCAGGGTCTTTAGTCCCAAAGGTGCCCAGATAAGGATTAGACATGTGACTTTCCTGCCTCACCCTCCCTGAGTTCTGGGATTATAGATGTGCACCACATCTTCTAACTCACTAAAATTTTTATCTGAAGATTTCACAAGTTAATGATAATTAGTGCAGGATGAAAAAGCAAATTAAGAATGTATAGCTCCACATCTTTCCTCATTATTTTTTTCCTGAACATATAAACTTCACCTCTGGTCAATCATTTATTTTTCAAGTTAACTTTTTTCATACAAATGACTTCTAAAATATTTTTTATTGCATTTAGATAGAACATTTAAGCCTGGATATATTCTAGTGAAAGTCTCTGCGATACTGTTTCTGTAGCTGGAGGCACCTTCTTTTCACGGATATTTTCCTCTGGCTCCCTTTCCATAGGTACAGTATTCATTTTCAATATCCGAGCTCAAATGGCTCTCCATCCAGAAACACTGCTTTCACTGAACAACTCTTCCCTAGCGTTTGCAAAGTACCTAGGATTCTCCAGACGCTTAATGTGAGACCCAAGTATCATTTATAAAACTAGATTTTGTTGTAATGCCTCTGCTAGGGAATGTTAATTATTTCTTGGAGATGTGCCTGGAAATATTTGGTTCTTTGAAGTCAAGACTATGCCTGAATATTCAGTGTTCTATTTCTCATCAATTAGCCTCAGTTACATAACACACACACACACACACACACACACACACACACAGCATCATTCAAGCAAGGTTTTATTGTAGGAGAATTAAGTAGCTCATCTGCAGAACTAGTCTGAGAGCTGGGTGGAAACAAAGCCCTCCATCTTAGCCTAGAGCCTTCTGCATGCCTGCTGAGAATCATTCTGATCTGACCGCTTCCTGTAGCCAAAGCCTCTGAGGTCAGTTCCCTGAAGACTGTGACCAGCTTTCCAAAGGTGCAGTTGGTCTGTTGCCCCTCAAACTACTTCTCAGGGACTGAGATGGAGCTTGGTGGAGGCTGCGGGTGGCAACAACCTCAAGAACCCAGGGGGCCACCCTGGAGCAAGGGACAGATGAGAGATCTGTGTTTCTCCTTCATCCCCCATAGGCACATCTCTGCCATGTATTCAATTTCATTAACTGCACATCACAGTGGCTGACTCGGTAGCAAGTACATCCTGTATTTGCTTTTTTTCCCTCTCTGTTCTTCCTGTGTCTCTTGCTGTGACCATATCCTTCCAAAATGCAGCTCATAAGCCTTTTTCCTGATATAAAAATAGCTTGAGGGCTATTTAGTTTGAGGATTTAGTTTAGGGGTTCCGGCATCTGCCTGGCAAGCTCAAGGTTCATACTACAAAGCTGGACATGGTGGTTCACGCCCGTTATCCCAATACTCGGGAGGCAGAGGCAGGAGGATTGCTGTTAGTTTGAGGCTGGTCTGGGCTACACAGTGAGTTCAGGACCAGCCCGAACTACAAAAAGGGAGACCCTGTCTCAAAAACAAACAAACAGCTTGATTTGCTATTTAATATTATTCTGGTTGCCCATGAATTAGCCTCTAAATTAGTATTGTCCTTTATTTATATTAATTTTGTAGTGTGCATTCTGGATTAATTAAAGTCTAAATGTATGCAGAGTTCTGGTCAAAGCATGAATCTCAGCTTTTTCCTTTCCCTAACATATTATGTGGCTCTTACGTTTCATAAGATATTGGGATACAGTGTCCTGTACAATCAGCAATCACTTTATTGTACTCACATATTTATCTCTTCAGTTGTATTTACTTTTTTCCCACCTTTAGTAGTGTTTTTTTTGGCTAATGATTTTTAGAATATGTTCTAGTGATTCTGCTGAGAGATTCTCTGCTTTATTTAAAGATACTGTCATTTTTTGAAGGGTATATTTATCAGGTACTGAGCTCCATATGGACCATAATTTTCTTTTCTAATAAAAATAATGAGAAATAGGTGTAGTTGTGCTTCACTGCTTCATTCTGAGCAGCCATCTATCATTCTTACTGTGTCTACTGGGATATTGATATTTTCTGGCCCACTTGAAAATTTTCTGTTTTCTTTCACTTTAGCAGTATTTATGGGTGGTCTATTAATTATCATGTTTGGGGTTTGTAGCACTTATGTTTGTAATTTAATATGTGTGCTAAATTTTGGAAAGCTATTATGTCTTTCTAGTGTTTCTTATGTCTTTATCATTTATGATTATCTTTTTTTTTTGAGACAGGGTCTCACTTTGTAGTTCAGGCTGGCCCTGAGCTCAGCCTCCAACTCACATCACAGCAATCCTCCTGCCTCTGCCTCCTGAGTGCTGGGATTACAGGCATGAACCACCACACTTGGCACTGTGGTATGTGATTCTGATTGCTGGTGGGCATGAGTTTCCATGCCCAGTATTGTTACATGTGGTTACCGTGATCAAACCCAGCCCGTGCATCTGCAAGGCAGGCACCTGAACAACTCAGCTAAATTCCCGGGCCTGCATTTTATTCTTATGTAGCCTAATAAACTATTTCTCCAACTACATGTAAACTTCTATTATACTCATCCATATAGCCGCTGGTTTCAATTTTGAATAGTTGCACTTCTTGAATTTTTATTTTACATTTTATAAAAATATTTCAATTCTCTATCAAATGCTGCCTGGTCTTTTAACACCTTGAATATTTTGTTGTTGTATCAAGGTGCATATCAGATACTGTCATTGCTTCTCTTTCATGTCTGTTTTTATTAGATGATTTTTTAAATTTTATGTCAAGTCATATTTTATTGAATGCTACATATTTACACTAAAATATGACATCAGGATTTATTTCTGCTTTAGGCAGACAACTACATGTGATTAGAAGTACTAGATGACCTTAGTTGAAGTGGGATGAAGTGATTTTAAGTGAAGTGTTTCAGCCTTGGTGAATCCAAACTTCTCACCATCTTCTCACTCATTGAGAATCCTGGCTGCTTTGCTGGGAGCTTTCTCCTGAGGAAACGTCTCCATTTTGTTTCCCCTTGTAGCCCTGGCTTTTCTCTGGCTCTTAGGAACTGCTTTAGGTTAGGCCATGGCCGTGAGTGTAGAATGGCACAAATACCAGAACCCTCTGGACTTTTCTCTTTCTCCGTATGTTAGCATCCCAAATTCCCTTTGCTGGGAAGGTTGCTTCCCATTGCATTCAGTGTCTTCTCCCTGTGTATGAGTTCTGGAAGTGAAAGCTGGCCTGACACAAACTAGTTGCTCTTCTCCTAGGGTACTTCTTGTCCTCAGGTTTAAAGGCCAAAAGAGATTTTTCAGGAAGAGCTCACTGGGGGTCTCACCTGTTACCTGAAATCTCACTCTTTCCCCAGGCAAAGTAGTCACCGTGGAGCTCATCTGATCAGAGTTCTGGCTAAGATGCCTCCTGGATACCGACCCTCAGATCACCAAGGTGATAATATCTTCCATTTTGCTAGTATTGTTTGCTGACAAAGTATTATTGGTGCAGCATAAAAAATTTTCTTTCAGATATGGATAGTGCAGATAATAAACATTTATAATAAGAATCAGTAAAGCTGCAAAGCAAAAGAATAGCTAAAGCATTATGAGATCATTGAAAGATGGGGAGATGAATAAGTATAATAACCCTCATATTTTCACAGATGATATTAACTTATCTGTGGGGAAAAATAGCACTATTACATAGAATCAAGGGCATGCTAACCCCAATAAATAAGCAAACAGATAAACAAATACAAAAACAAAGCAAAGCAAAACCACCAGGGCATAATATCGATATTAAGTGTTAGCTTAGATTGACTTTGCTTATAAATAATAAATGGATCCTGGATCTTTAAAAAACAGCAGCAATTGAAATTTTTAAAAAAATCACTGTCCTTGTTAAAATTGTGATGAGAATGATACAGTACCTCTGTCTTCATCCACTCTTCCACCTGGACATATCCCTGCCAGATTTTTGCAGGCAGATGAATAATGACATTGGCAAATGTAGAAAGAATGACAGGGACAAAGCTTCAGGGGGAATAGAGTAATTCAAGCAATCAGAAGAAGAGATGTCAACATCTGTCTCACGTTACACCCAGAACCCCAAGCCGTGGCCCCGTTCTTTCACATAACAATGAGAAGATTGCTCTAGTATATGAGAGACTATGACACAGCAACTTCCAGTGTGCGCTGTTCATAAACTTAAAATTATAAAGCAGTCTCACTTTGTGAGAACTGAGACAGAGATAAAGCCCGGAGAGATGAAGGCAAACGCTCTTAAGTGCAAAGACAAACTACAAAGACAAGCTACAAAGCCGGTGCTCCGGTTCAGTTGATAATAAATTAATAATCACTGTAAAAGCCAAGCTTGTGGGACTTTCAGAGACTGTTAGAAATAAGAAACACACACCACAAGTGTGCAAGCTGGTGCGTTAAAATGAGCTTATTCATGTAACTATTGCCTTTGCTAAGAAATAGAATATTACAAGTATGTCAGAAAGCCCCGGTTAGCTCCTCCTGTGCAAAACTTCATGGTCCGGGGAGTTAGCTCAGTGGTTCTGGCGCCTGTCTTGCAAGTGCTAGGACCCGGGTTTGATCCCCGGTAACCACATAACAATACTGGGCATGGAGACTCACGCCCAGCAGCAACCAGTACCACATACCACAGTCCTGGGCGTGGTGGCTCATGCCTGTAATCGCAGCACTCAGGAGGCAGAGGAAGGAGGATTGTTGTAATGTGAGTTTGAGGCTGAGCTCCGGGCCAGCCTGAACCACAAAGTGAGACCCTGTCTCAAAAAAAAAACCTAAAAAAAAAAAAAAACTTCCACCACAATGTGACCATTATCCTGATTTCCAATCCCACTGATCTCTTGCAGCAGATTTAAAATAATTTTATAAATATCCTCACCCCCCAAAAATACATATCTGGGTCTAACACTGTAGTTCAACAGGAAGTTTGTGAATTTGTCCATGGTTGTTCCTGGAAGCATAAGTGAAATTATTTTTATTTTTATATATTATATCACTGTGTCAATATGTCATCAACTATTTGTGTACTCTACATATAGCAGGTATTTGAGGTTTTCGTTACTACACATGTTGCTACCCTAAAATTATGCAAGTGTTTTCATATATGATGCACATGGCCTATGCTTGTCTGTTGTTTATGTATCCAGCAGGGCTGTAGAATATACATAGATTCATATTTAGCATCCAGACTAAAGAGTTGTCCAGAGGGCTCGGAGCCATTTTCCTTTCCCTTAGCAGAACACCAGTTACGTCCTCTCACATCTAACGTATCATTCTCTCCCTGTGTCCACTCTAGTTGTCATGCAGTATGGACTTTGGGGTAACTAAGGGTGTAGAGTATCTTCCTAGTTACCAAGTGGGTTCTCCAGCGCTCTCGTTTGTGAAGTGTCATTTGTCATGTTGTTGATCCAGTTTGGATGAGTTCTTTGTTGAATATTGCAAATAACTTCTTTTTCTTTTCCCTTTTAATCTCTTAGTTCTTTTTAATGAAAATACACTCTTAATATTCATGACATTCTATTTCTCAAACTTCCCCTGTAGGATTACTATTTTTGGTTTCTAGAATAAGAATTTTTTTTTCTATTCTAAAACTAGGAAGAAATGCTTTAAAGATTCCAGTTCTCTGTAGAATTCTTTTTATTTATTCTCATAACATCATTTTAAACCTTTTTGCTCACTCTAAAATACATGTGATCAGGCTGGGATATAGCTTAGTGGTTCTGGCGCCTGTCTTGCAAGTGCAAGGACCTGGGTTTGATCCCTGGTAACCACATAACAATACTGGGCGTGGAGACTCACCCCAGCAGCAACCAGTACCACATACCACAGTTCCGGGCGTGGAGGCTCACGCCTGTAATCCCAGCACTCAGGAGGCAGAGGCAGGAAGACTGCTGTGATGTGAGTTTGAGGCTGAGCTCAGGGCCAGCCTAAACCACAAAGTGAGACCCTGTCTCAATAAATAAATAAATAAATAAATAAATAAATAAATAAAATAAAAAATAAAATACATGTAATCACTGACTCTTCTATTCTTGTTGATGTTTTCAGAAACTTGTTTCTGTTTGTCTTATTTTTGAATCAGATGCTGTCCATCTTGCATGAAAACTGTTACAGGCTCTAGAGGATACTGCATTCCTTCCAGGAAACTGGATTTTAGTTGTAGCACATAGTTGATTTAGAACATTACCTTATGTTGTCAGGGAGGGTATGGATTCCAGGGGAGCTTTAGAGTGTGTAGAACCTGGTCTATTTTCTGGTCACTCTTCTCTTCCTTCCCAGCAGCAAGTCCACTTGTGATGAGAGCTACATGCTCGCCTTCTGCCCACCTGTGCCATAGACCTGTGAGACTCATTATATTCTCAAATCTTTAGAAAGCAGTCTTTGCTTAGCTTCTTACCTTAAGATCTTTTTCTGTGGATAAACAGCTTTGAGTTGAAGACTGGAACACTTGATTCATTTTTTCTTTACTGCAGAGTTTGACCTCTTTGGTCCTGGCTACCTTAAATGATCCTCCTCAGCCATTTCCCCTTAAAACACTGTCATAAACACCGTTAACATCACTGCTTCCTGCTTGGCTCCGCTACATCCTATGCCATGCTGTTTAGCAGCCTACAACTGCCTCAACTAAAGCTGGAGAATGTCAGGTTCATCTCCAGGCTGATTTCTCTCTCTGCAGGCCTTTGGCTGCTCAGAGTTCTGCTGCCTTGATAGCTCTCTGACTCCCACGCACGTGTCTTTTTATTGTCTACCTTTTCTACTGTTCTTGGCATGTACTTGGGTCAGCTGCAAACTCATCCATCATAACCAGAAGCAGAAATCTTCAATTACTGCACTCTTGAGTACAAAAATAAAGTCCTAAGAAGAAAAGAACATGATTGATAGGACAAAATTACCACCAGTCTGAAATATTTCAGAGAATGTATAGCCAGATTTCAAATAAGAATTATGTACTGATGTGATAACTCAAATAACTCATGGAGTTACATTTATTTGGCCCATTGGGATTCTAGCATGCAGGATATAATTTAGAAAGTATTAGTATATGTTTAATATAATTGAATGTATAACATATTTATTTCACTTAAGTCTAAGAAATAGCATATTCTTGTTGCAGAGAGTACTTTCATGATTAGCTCTAGCAGTAGCTGGTATTTATTGTACAAAAGTACTTTAATCCACATTCTCATTAAATACAACTCATTAAATACAGAAAAAGCTAACTGCTATTTTTATTTTTTTCCTGAGATGAAGAAACAAGAAAAGGGAAAAAAGGAACTTGTTTAAAGATGTACTACCAAGTGTAGAAGCCAAAATTCCACATAAAGTATATTTAACTGCAAAGCCTAAAAATGCATGAATTATATACACTACTCAATAAATTTAGGTTGACTTAGATTTGGAGAGAGAATGTGAAATATGTATGTAAATATAAATGAAATGTTCTCATGATGCCATAGACTCAAAGACATGCTAGTGCTCCTGACGTAGGGTGTGTTCCAGCAAAAAAAAAAAAAAAAAAAAAAGACAACTGAGCAAATGCTTTCACCCCACTCGTCACATGCACCTAACCCATTACACACCCTGGACAGGTTGAAGCCCCACCCGGAAAGTCAGCACAGGTCAGCCAAGCCTCACGAGGAACTGCAGCTGTCCCTACATCCGGGCCTGTTGGTTCCGTAATGCAGACATGGATAGGACGGGGCTGGGGCCAAGATGAGGCTCCTGTTGGATTTTATCGTCTATTTACAATACAGATGAGCTGCTGCAGGAGGGGAATCACACTGTGATCAAACCTAACCAATGGAGGAGTTAAAAACAGCTACCGTGTGGAGAGACACGGGTGCACATGCTCGGAACGGTGCCCTCAGCTCGCCTCCCGCCTGGCAGTCGTTAAGCTCAAGGTGAGGATGTATGCGCTCAGGCTGATCATGTTCTTCTCTGCCACTTCCCAGGAACATGGAAAACTAGAAAGTGTCTTATATGTATGTGGAGAGAGAGTCGCTAAACAGAGAGCCCATCTCTGTGAACCAAGATTTAAGTCAAAATTGGCCCTCACACAATGCTTTGGTGACTGGAAAATATTGTGGACTTTTATCCATAATATAATATGTTTAATCCCTTACTCCAACTGCTCAATGTATTAACTCAATGCATTTGATAAACCCCTATTCCCAGTGTCTGGCAGATTGTAGCAATCTTACCCCAAGTAGGAGGCCAAGGGCTGCGGTCTTAGCTCAGTGGTGTTGTGCCTGCCTAGCAAGTAGAAGGTCCTGAGTTCAATGCCTAATACTGGAAAAAAGAAAATTACCAAATTAGGAGCCCTAATTTGGCCAGAATATAATCTCTGGCATAAAATAAATGATGCATATAGTTGAATGTTTTTTCTTGTGCAATGAGATGATTTCTTGGTTTATTGCTCCAGGAAGCATTTGTACAGGATTTTAAAATCATGTTTTTACTTCATTTTATGCCTGATTCAGTTTTCTTCACTTTGGCAACAAAGTTTAAAAGTTACTGGGCAAATGCTTCATTGAAAATCATTAAAACTGAGAAAGCTCAACAATTCCATTCTGAATCCTGTTTGGAGCTTAAAGATTTCTTATTTTGTAAAATTAAGACACATGGTTGACATTAAATGGGAAGAAGATCCAGGTCTGTCACTAGGATATCCATGGTGCATTTCACAGATGACCAGTAGGCCCCACTTAGGAATACGGAGTTGTGACAAATAGATCCAGGCCTTACTGACCCCCAGGCCCTGCTTTTCCAACTTTGTGGGGCTGCTCTTCTTAACAGACAACGTAACTCTCCCAAACTACATGTGACGTACGAGAACATGGAGCTGGCATTTCATCTGTGATGTGCTTTACGTGTCCTTATCCTTCAGGAAACCTTTAACGTGGTTCATCTACGATGGCTTTGTATTCAGAGGGGGAGCATGGCGAACTCCAAACACAACCTAGACCTTGTTATTTCTGTGTAAAATACAGTAGAACCTGGACTCATGAACTCGATTGGCTCCTCGGGGCTGACAGCAGTCGGCCCGAGTTATACTCAGTTACACTCAAGTTATAAGTCAGTACAGCTGAGACTTGGATGTTTACCTGGGTACATGCTATAGATAACACGAGGCAGGTGAAACTTCCTGACGAACCCAAGTTGTTCATATGTTAGGTTACATAGTGGAACTTGAGGGTCCACTGTTTTAGGATATAAAAATATAAACCGAATCCAGGCTTATCTAGTACAGTATATAGTAACTGAAGATTCATACACTGTTTCCATTTTTTTTTCCTACGAAAAGAAAATGATCATCTTGACACCGTTGTTCTAAGTCGAGCGATGGCATGTTTGACTGATGGGTCCCCTGGTGTTAGACCACAGGCGCTTGCGGACACCCAAGTTCCAGTGAGGGCGGTCGGTGCGGCTCTGATTTGGGCCTCCTTACCCGCGTGCTGGAACAGTGTCTAACGATCCCGTGAGCAGGGCAGGCTCAGACTGCAGTCTCCATTCGACACACCTGGCTCGATCGTGGAAGCGCAGATTGCTGGGTCCTATCACCGGTGTCCGGCAAGAGCGGACCGAGGCCGCGGGCTCGAGCGCACAGTGCTCAGTGGCGGATCGCTTTGCCCGAGCCTGACCCGACCCGGCCCCCGCCGCCACCAACGTCTCACACGCGTGTCCGCGGGGAACCGACGCAGAGCAGGACTGCGGAGAAGCGGACGGAGCCTCCCGATCCAGACGGCGCGGCCTGCAGCAAGGTAAGGCCCGGCTCTCCGGCCCTGCGCGCTCTGCCCGTCCGTGAGCGACGCAGAGAGGTGACTGACGCTTCGCTGCTTTCGGCTCCTTTAACTATGACCAGGATGCCGCGGAGGTTGATGCGTGGCCCGTCCGGCTCTTTCGGCTCGGTGGCCTGCGGAACGCCACGGTAGCCTGTTTGAGGTGTTTACCTGACTGCGTTTCTGTTATGTGTCATTGGCCTTTTATGATTTGAATTCGTGCTTCTATATCTGAAGGGTATGAGACCTGCCGAAAATGTCACGAACGCGACTCTGGTCTCCCATATGTCCCTTTGTTTAGACCCTGTTGTTCGCACCAGTTCCCGCTGGGCTTCTCCAGAGCAGCTACTCAGTATTAGTCCGGGATTTTTGCTGAACTGTGGAGAATAAGTTGCGGAGGTCGTGACCTTTTACCACTGAATAATTCAACACGTTTTACCCAAGAACAAGGGCAATGCCTTCCATAGCCAGAGGGAAATTATCAAATTTAGAAAGCGTGATATCAATTCCGTAGTGTTACCAGTGAGCTTCCATGATCCAAACTTCTCTGTATAGCAACTTTTTCTTCAGGGGCCAAATCCAAGGCAGAGCTCACACTATCCTCAGTGGCCCTGTCTTTCTCGGGTGCTTGAATTTGGAGCAGTTTTTCAGACTCTGCCGTTCATGATATTGAACTTTTGAAGGTGGATCTGGCTGTATTGCGGTCCGTGAGTTTGGCTGAATCTTCACTCATGTTCTGATTCAAATGACTTTTTTTTTTTGGCAAAGTACTACCTATGTTTTGTCCTTTTCGGTGGCTTGTATCAGCAGACACCTGTTGCGCTTTATTTTATTAATGATAATGTGAGCTTTGTTTGCCGGCTGACGTGCTGTCGACTGAAGTTCTCTACTCCCAGGACTCTGGCTTTCCTGCTATGAATGCATGTGCTGCTGTGAGAAACGTGAAACTATATAATGACTTCTGAAATGAACTTCTGTCTGATGGTTTTAACACCCCGGATGACTGACTCGGTGATTTACTTCTCTTCCAGTTCAGAAGTGGTGAGCGTTTTGCGTTTCTCCTGTCGACACAGAATTTGGACGATTTTGAAAGAGCTCGCGTTCCTTCCCATCTGTTCTCATTTGTTGCTTGATGTTGTATAATGAGTAGAAGAACCATTTTGTGGAAAGGGGTTACATAGTGTCATGAAGACTCTTTAAAATAGGAATTGCAGACACCTATGGAATTTGTGTTAATTTTTTTGGGGGGGGAATTGGGCAAAAGAATCTGTGCTAAGGATAAAAGAAATGACTTGAAGATTGTACAAAATCCTTTTTGGTTCTTGGTGTATACTTCTGAAGCACATAAGTGTTCAGTGAGTGCCAGCTTTTGAGACATTTCTGTGGCTCGGTAAGAATGTGTCAGAAATGTGGAGAGGCAGTACAGTATGAATCCCTAAATTTAGAAGCACAGTTTTCTATCTCTGGGTCTGTGTGTGGCTACTCATGAAAGGTGACATCTTGTTTTCCCCAGCCAGAGAGCCAGCATATTTCTCTTTCCAGTTTTGACTAGCTTGATCCTATCATTAAAATGTACATATGCAAATATAGATGCTAATTAAATATATTTAAAACCTCCATCTATATTTTTAGATTCTTTGGTTTACAGTGTTTTACAAAATTTTGATTGTGATAACTAAATTATGATACAAGCCATAATGAGTAGCTCATGTGTCATATATATGTGTGAATTCAGTTGTGCCTATTAAGGAATATTTTGCGGGAAGCTGTACATTCAGACTTGGGCACCTGGCATGGGCCCAGACAAACCAAAGGTGAGTTTAATCTCAGGAACTGAGTTTGAGCTGCAGAGGGCTGTATAGTCAAGTAGGCTGCAGACAGAGTTAAACGTTAACCAGCTGACTGCTTGTGGACCTCAGTTTAGCTGTTTCTCCTGTCTCACCTTCGTCTCCCCATAAGTGTTTTGTGATGTATGACTTTGGCAGGTGGGCACGTGGGTTCCCAGAGTGTGCTTTCCTTTTAGGAGAGGCTTGACTTGCAAATCATTTTGCATTGCTTTTTTCAAGTAAATTGCTAAATTTGGTTGGCTTAAGTATTTTCTTTTAATTCCTGCCAAAGTCTGTGTATTTTATGTGTTAAGGGTTGGGGGACCCGACGCTCAACAACCATGCCACATTCCAGGATGTCAGGAGATTTTATGCAAGGTGAACAGCTCCCACAGCAGGAAGCTTGGAGCAAGGAAAAACAAAAGAAGAAAAAGAAGAGAAAAAGCAAGGCAAAGAGAGAGAGATAAAGACAGAAGTGAGAGAAAGAGAAGGAGACAGAGAAGAGAGGGAGGAAGAGAGACAAGAGAGAGAGAGAAAGAGCGCATATGAGAGCAGTCTTATATATAGACCTGGAGTTAGGCGGTCTCACATCAGAGTTGGGTAGAGGAAGCTTAACCTGTCAGAAGCTATGTCGTCTTTTAAGGTTCGTGCCTTGTAGGAGGCTCAGTTCCATCTACCTTTAACTGATATGAATTACAGGAAAGAGAAGATTATGGCCACGAGGAGGGTGCATGGGGGATGGGAGTCCTGGTGAGTCTTTTTACAAAAGAATAACTTTCTAACATTATACCTTTTCTAACATTATTGGCATATTGGCATTATATCTATTAAATGATGTGTAAAATCTTAAATTTTGCTAATAAAAATTATTATCTTTCAAAACAACAAGGTGGGTGTTGGAAATAATGCTTCGGATCAAAAAGTAACCTATTGTTTAAATGCAAAAGCTTATTTGTTCGTATATCTAAGTAAACACAGCCATTTTGTCCTGTTTGATTTTATCCACGAAGGCCAATCAAGACATTTTCTGAAGTCAGCCAGGCATTTTTTGTTGCCTTTTTTTTTTTTTTCCCCCAGGGGGAGGATTAAATGCTTTTTATTTTAATTGAGCACTTCTTATTTTTTCCTCCAAAGATGATAGCTCTGGAGTCTACAAATATGCTACATAACAGGCATCTTTATTTAGCTTTGATACTTCAATAAAGACATGCTGTACTTGTTTAGTCTCAAAGTGGTGACTCAGCATAAGAATAAGTGAAATAAAAGAGTGAGAAATGGGCCACGCCCTATTTGGAAGAACAGAGACACTGGTGACTTGTGTTAGGAATACAGCCTGCCCACTGGCTCCTGATTGGCCACTCTGGCCATGAATGTTTGAAGTAAGTTGTTACCAAGTCAAAAGATTGCCCTGTATAACAAAAAGAAAGTATGTGATTGTACAATACAATATTGTACAATATTTGTCTATAATATTTGTCTCTTCAAGCCACTCAGATGAATTAAATTCCTCACAGAATACAGGACAATGGAAAGGATGGAGAAAGGTCGCATGTTAGAAGTGTGCAATCAGAGTGGTTGAACTATTATGTAAATGAAATGAAACATGGAAAGATTATCTAGCATGGTTAAATGTCTTAAGTGATGGGAACTAGCATCTCATCAAGGCAAGCTCATTACAGCAATGGCTGGAGAAGGGAACAGATCGTTTGCTCGGGCTGCGCTAGGCACCTGGCAGCAAGTTGGCCATTGATTCCATTGTGTGTAAATGCAGGTCTGGTCGTAGTGTGCGCATCCGTCGCTCACAGAAAGTGATGTCCTCCGTGTGATTTCCAGACATATATTATTTGTAATTTAAAACAACTCCTTGCCAAATGAAAAAGCAAATTAGTTTTTCTCTCCAAATACAATATTGTGAAGCAATATTTTTCAAAATATTGATTGCTAGAGAGCATTTGAGCCCATAGTAATATCTTGCTGCTATGGTAATCATAGTCATAACAATAGCAAATGTTATTGACCATTTTACCAGGTAACAGGCTGTGCACTAAAGTTTCCCAAAGACAGAAGTTTATGAATTTCTTCCAACAATTCTTTGAATTAGGCTATATTTTGTAAATTAGTAAATTGAGGTTCAGTATATTTAGGTAACGATACACAAGGTCCCTTAGAAACACTAAATTTGCATATATGTAACCTCTGAGGTAAGTGCTAAAGATGAGAAACTAATAAGCATTTGTTTCATCATTTTCTCTAAACTGTTAACACATTTAAAATGGCAGCATCTAGTTATTTTTGAGTAACATACACTTTAGATGTTATAAACCAGTGTTTTCTTTTCAACTTGTGTTCAGTTGTGTGATGGTGGTCCAAAGCAATCATTTCTGTTGGCAAAGCAATACCCTGGTGTTCAGTACCTAGTAATGAAGGAAAGAACTAGTGTTTAGGTAAAGAGTTATTAAATCATACCACTAGCTGCACAGCTTATTTTAGCTCTGACTTTTCAGACAAACAAGATTCTAGTCTATGCTATCCTTCACTTGAAGGATTTTTGTTGTTGCTGTTCTTTGTTTTTTTCTCTAATACTCTTAAAGTTCATTGTGTTTGGGACTCTACACATTATTTTAGAGGTTCCCTCTCTATTCCTTTGCTTTTCTTCCTGTTCTCGCTGTCTCTTTCCATGTCTATCTCTGTCTCTCTGTCTCTCTCTCGCTCTCCTGTGTCTCTGGTGACTTTTCCTAATTCAAATATAAAAGTAAAAATGTGGAGAAAATATGCATAGCCAAGCATATAAATAAAATGGAAAGTAAATAGATACTTCTCAAGGAAAGATAGAAAATATGTTCTGCTCTGTTGCACAAAGCTTTCTAGATATTATGCTGATTTATTTCCTCGTGAAAGAATGTAATATGAATATATTTCTATATATGTATTTATACACCTAAGTGTTCTTCATAGAGTCTTGTTTCATTTATGTGAAGCTGCTGGCCTTGTCTTAATCAAGAACTTCTTTGAGGCTATTATGTTGCTGCTTTTCCTGATCTTTTCCTCCAATTAAGAAATCAAAATTCTTTCATTTCAATTACTGTAGAAATGGAAAAGCATAGGCAAATAGAAACTGTCATTCAAAGACAAATACTTGAGAGATGGTAGGAAATATTGGTAACATTTTACTTCAAAACTAATACCCTTTAAAGTGTATGATTATTACTGCATTTATTAATGAAGCCAAGACCTAGAATGTTTCCAGCTGTCTGAACTCAATAATATGAGAGCATTGACATTCAGAACGTCTCTGGTTTGAATTTCCTCTTCTATGAGATGAACAAGGGGCAACGCTTGTCATCTGTAGGAGTCTCTCCCAATGTTGTCAAGTAGCTGACAACCACAGACTTAATATTTTAATGTTGCATCAGGGCCTTCGACAGTGTACGTCTGGATATTTTTATTGGAAGACTTGCCTTCCTTTGAGGAAGCTCTCCAATTGGTCCAGTGATTCCACCTCCTTCCCTGTCCTGGTCCTGGATGAGCACAGAGGAGGGCTGCTGGGCCAATGTTGCCCCTCTGTCCCTGTCTTTGTTCTGCAAACTTGGTGGGGTAGGGGTGTGAACAGGGTAAAACCACATGCAGCTGGAAGTAGAGCAGGTGCTGCATCTGTCCCTGACATGGTGTGTGTCTACATCTCTGTGAACCAACTTCACAAGGCCACTTGGTCCCTGGATTCCACAGGGGCTCCATGCTGTAAGGATTTCCTTCTTTGTAAGGAATGTGGGTAGAATTGAGGGCTCACTTTTCCTAGAACTAAAATTATAACACCTAGAAAATCATTGGTTGTTTTATAATCAGAACAAAAAATCAATTGTCAAATCAAATCTCAGATCTATTAATGTATTCATTCAGTACATTTGGATAAGTAGCTTATATATTCTGGGCATTCTCTGAGGGTCAGGGGACAGAACGGTAAGCAAAATGGACAAATACATTCATCCTCATGAGGCTTATGCTCCAACGGGGGCAGGGAGGCAAATAACAAAATAAATGAAGGAGGTTAATGATATTTTCTAAGAGGAAAATTAGTCTGAAGGAGAAGACAGGGAAAACTGGGGTGGGATTTGTAATATCTCATGTGTCCAGAGGAGAATGTTTTTCTTTGACAAAGTCATGCAGAGCAAGGTGGGGAGTGTGTGTACGCAGAGGATGGTGGATGGCAGAGAACTCCGTGAGCGAGAAACACCAAGGGGGAGACTTCAGGTGGGTGCGTGCCCAGCGGGTGGTAACACAGAGCACAGGGCAGTAGGCAGTGGAAGTTGGCAAGAGGGAGGAAGTGGAACGTGGACAGCAGAGGCAACGTAGCCAGGTTTTGTGCAACCACTGACAGTTCTCTGAGTCAGAAAGAACAACTCAATGGTAGCAAAAGACAAGAGATGACACACAGACAGGATCACTGCTAAATCCTCTGAGGTGGCACATTTGCTTTGTGCTCATAAGTATTGGAGGAAGCATAAGAAAATCTAAAAATAGGTTTAAATCCCAGTTATGCTATTGACGTATGTGGCAATGAGAAAATCATTGACTCCATAGGTTTCAGTTTCTTCATTAAAATTAACGATATGGATTTGCATGAAATACGTTAGCTTTCATGGTTTCATGATTCTTTCACTTACATCCTGTTTCAATAGGAAGAATTTACAGGCTATCTTGGTCAAGTTTTGTCATATTAACAAAACACTGGAATTCCCCATAACAAAACAAAACTTCTTCCAGATGGACCTATAGAATGGGCTATAATGAAGACCGCGCTCAGGACTGAGACTCACCACTGCTTCCCAGGGCCGAGGGTGGCAGAGCAGGGACAGAACTCGGGTTTCCTCCTCTGTGGCTCCATCTCTAGCCTATGCAGGGTACTTTTCTCTCCTGGATTTTCCACGAGGTGGGTGGTTCCTGTTGGAAGACAACTCCCTGGCTTTGCAGCAGATGCTCCCTCTCCACTCCTCTTTGGGAAACCCTGTCTGCATGGCTGGCTCCCTCTTCCAAAGCAACATCAAGAGAGGAAGCTGCTGAGCGGTAGCCTCTCCACAGTCTTGGCATTTGCTCTGGGTTTCGCATGATGGCCTTTCTGGCAGGTGTGAGGTGAGGTCTTGTGGTATTGATTTGCATTACTCTGAGGGTTAATTTGGTATCTCTTCTTGTAACTGTTGGCTGTTTGTAAGTGATTTTTGGAAGAATACCTATTGAAGACCTTAGCCTGCTTGTTTTGTCATCAGGTTTTGATTTTATAACTGACTTGTTGAAATTCCTTATGTATTTATAAAATATTCTCAAATTTCCCACTTGCAATTATTTTCTTCCACTCTGTAGGTTGCCTTTTCATTTTTAAATGGTTTTTGTTGCAAAAGCTTTTTACTTTGATGTAATTCTACTTGTCTAATTTTGCTTATTTTTCTTTTGCTGTCATCACTAAGAAGTCATTTGCAAGCTTTTGTGTACTGTTTCTGGGAATACAGAATGGTAGAAAACAATATGGCAATGCCTCAAAAAATTAAAGCCAGCATTACCATATGATCTAGCAATTCAGCAATGGAGCACGTATCCAGAAAACTTGATGTCGAGATCTTGAAGCTATATCAGCATGTCTATATTGACTGCATTATTCACAACAGCTCAGATATGGCAACTACCTAAATGTCCACAGGGAAATGAATGAATAGAGAAAATGTGTTAGATAGAGCAGCATATCATTCTTTCCTATGTCGTTGTAACCAGTCCTATGTCCTGTCCTATGTCCTGTGTCATTGTAACCAGTTTCAGAAGGGCAAAGGGCACAAGTTCCATTTACATTAGCTACTGAAAGCAGTCAGATTCATGTAGTAAATGGCCATTACCAGGGGCAGAGTGGAGCAGCATGGGAGGTGATGGACATATAGTTTCACTTTTTCTAGGAATAAATTCCAGAAATTTGTCTACAACACTGTGTCCAGCTGGACTCTACTGTATTGTGTGCTTAAAACTATGTTGAGA
>PVIR01012927.1:0-43484 GCA_004026965.1 Petromus typicus | reverse complement strand
GACTGCACGTCCACAGAAACACCGGCGGGTCCCGGGTGCTCGGCACAGGCAGCTGGGAGCCAGGAAAACCTCGCTCCTCCGTGTGGAGCAGGCCAGAAAGCAAGACCCCAAGATAATCCTTCCCTATTTTCACAGCACTCTACATACAGAGACAGAAATTGAAAAAAATGCCAAGATCAGATTTATTTCCAGTTTACTGAAAGGAAAACTGAAAATTTGAAATGAGTCATCTTGGCTTCTAGAAGCCAAAAAATAGTATTCTTTTGTTTGTTTCTTTGTTTTTTGGGGTTTTTTTTTTTAGGTTTTTTGAGACAGGGTCTCGCTTTGTGGTTCAGGCTGGCCCTGAGCTCAGCCTCAAACTCACATCACAGCAATCCTCCTGCCTCTGCCTCCCGAGTGCTCAGATTACTGGCGTGAGCCACCACACCTGGCACTGTGGTATGTGGTACTGGTTACTGCTGTATGGTATGCGGTTACTGGGGATCGAACCCAGGTCCTTGCACTTGCAAGACAGGTGCCGGAAACACTGAGCTAACTCCCCGGCCCCAAAAATCAGTATTCTTGATGGTTCAGACTGTGGGCTGTGTGCACCATGCCCTCCGAAAAACATTGCCACTGCCTCTGCAGAAGCCGGGCCCACAACGCAGAAAACTCAGCTCCTCCCGTCCACTCCGTTTCACACAAACTCCAAAACTGTGTCCCACTGAAATAGACGGTCTTCAAATACGGAGCACGAAGTGGAGCGAAGCAGGCGCCACCTGGGGCAGACAGATGCAAGAGAGCAGAGCAAGCGAAAGCCCCTGGGCCTGGAAGTGGAAGCTCTGCGCAGGCGCAGCCTTTGACACTGACGCGGCAGCACCCAGGACCAGCGACAGGAGGAGGCCAGGGCTCAGACACTGGTGCTAGGAATTTCCCCCAGAATGAGAGCGCCATTTGGCCAGAGAACCTGCGACTGAGAGGAGAGTTCCAGGGCCATTTGCAGTCTGCTGTGGGCCCCCAGGGGTGCTGTGTGGATTCCACAGAGGGTGGGAGCTTGGAGGGTAGACTTGGGGGTTGGTACAGTGACTGTCCACACAGGGAGACTGAGCCATGTGGAGCCCAAAATGCAGGTGGAGAAGACCCTGAGAGAGGACAGAGGCTCGGGGACCTAGGAGGGGACGTGTCCCCTGACAGCGCTGAGAAAATGGCTCTGTCTTCAAGGGATCTCTGGAAAGTCAGGAAGAAACACAGGCCCTGGAGTCACGTGCGACTTATTTTGGACCCTCTAGGTCCGGCCCTTGAGGAAGAGTGGGTGGGGACGGCAGTGGACAGGAAGCCAGGCCCAGAGGCCAGGCTGGGCGGCTGGGCCTGCCCAGCAGGAAACGGAAGCCTTGGGAGAGGGTGGAAACGGAACAAAACAGAGTCTGAGGGGAATGCTCAGCATTTAGGAAGGAGAAAGAAGACAAGGGTGAGAGACAAAAGCGGGAGGAAGATGAGGGAGGTGGTGGGAGAAGAGCCCCAGACAGGCTACGCTGCAAAACCAAGGGAGGCCAGAATTTCAAGAAAGCAAAATTAGTCTGTAGCCACAAAGCTTCATAAATACAAATGCTGGTTTCCTAATTCAAAATATCCATTCATTTGCTCTGTGTGGTTTGTGAAATACTGGTTCTTTTAAACAATATCCGCAGGAAAAAATGGGCTTCTGAAAATGCATAACTAAATTCATTAACAGACTTTGAGCCACCTTGTAAAATCTCTGGGAAGCAGCAACCTGTCGAAGACACATGTCACAGTACATCTGAAAGCTGCTTACAATAAAACATTTTGCTGGAAAAATCATTTGCCCTCTCAGGGCTTTGGAAGAAATATGTTTGCAATTACTCCATTACCTGCCTAACTACAATTTGTCTTTCTCCTAAGGGCTGAAAAGAATAATTTTTGAAATAAAACATTTTCTGTTTCAGTACGGTTCTTTGTTAGGTAGCTTTTTAATCTATTTGCCCATGTTATATTTTTAAAATGCAAAATGTTGCACATTAAATCTTCCTGCCCTAGAAACTGAGTAGTGAAGAGAAAACTGAAATCTCTCTGATGGCTGAGTTTCTTCAGGTGGCAGATGACAAGCAACCTTGGAAACCTCAGAGCTAAGCACAGACAAGATGAACTTCCAGAACTAAACCCAGCAGATGGGCAGCAGAGAGCCTGTAAGCCCTGGAGTCTGAGAGCGCTTGGTTGGAGATCCCCAGCTTTGGCATCGTGCACTGCCAGGCACCAGCCCCTTCCAGGCTGGAATACCCGGGCAGGAGCTGGTCACGCAGCTGGCTTCCCGGAGCACACACAGTACAGACCGGAGTTTCTCCCGCTTTGGTGTTCGTCCAAGTGCTTGAGCTATAATGTAACCAGAGAAAAGGAACACAGAGCACAGTCCAGGTCGGGTCGGGTGCAGACCTGTCCTCGAGGCACTGCGGGAGGCTGTGAGAGAGAATCACAGGTTCCAGTGCAGCCTGGGCAAGTGAGCAAGCTGGTGGAAAGGCCAAAAATAAAAGAAAGTGGGGAGGCTGGGATGTCGCCCCACGTGAAGGCCTGGGCTCCATCCCCAGCACCACAAAAAGGCTGCCTTCCTACATCCAAGGTGGAACTAGGAACTTGAGCTCCAGAAGCAGCTGTAGGTACAGGACAATAATATGCTTTAGTGAGCATGTTATGTTGAACAAGAATTGATACCCTAATTAATATTAAAGACTTGTGACCATTAATGCTGCTATATCAATTTATGTAGATTAAAAAAATACTTAGCAGGGCCAGAGATTTAGCTCAGTGGTTCAGGCACCTGCCTTGCAAGCACAGGGGTCCTGGTTCAATCCCTGTTAACCACGTATAACAATGTTGGATGTGATGATAGTCCCACTAGCAATCAGTACCACATACCATACTGCCAGTGTGATGGCTCACACCTGTAATCCTAGCACTCTGGAGGCAGAGGCAGGAGGACTGCTGAGTTCTAGGTGGAATTTAGGACCAGCCTGAGCTACAAAGCCAGACTCTGACTCAAAAAAGAGAAAAAAAACAAACAAACCGACCAAAAACACTTAGTAGACCAGTAGAGCATGCAGCTAGGTACCTGGGTGGGCTGAGCGCGGCCACGGGGACTGTCTCTGGTCCCAGGCCCCTTCCTCCACTGCAGTGCTCCCCACTCAGCCTCTGGGAACTGAGCACTTTTCTAGCCACACACTTCTGACGGGATGTTCCTGCCTTGGAGCAGCAGGCCATGGACAGAACCCTTCCAACATGAGACAAGCAAACCTCTTCCTGTGAGTTATGAGTGTGCAGGATTGTGTTCAACATTAGGAAACTGACAAAGAGGAGTCAAATGGGGGCTGCAGAATTTCACCTATGAAAAAAGCACCTGAATTCAAAATGATAGATACAAGAATGTATATAATATATAAGATAGGTATAAGAAACTTGCTACAAAACAGTCATTATGTTCTTGAATTAAGTATTATGAACTGAATATTTATAGACATGTATAAAATATGCACATGAGAAACTGATAATTAGAAAATAACACACTTTCAGATATTTTTCTTCATATTATTATTAAGAGGAATGTTTATTAAAGAAACACATTGCATGAAGCTTATATAGGACTATAAATTTCCCAGAGACTAATACACAGTATCAAAAACTCTAGAGAAACTAAGGATTTTGTGTTTCAGAAGACTCTAAATCTCAGAACACAAAGGATTGCTTGTCGTAACCAAGGCAAATCTGGTAAATGTTCCTTTCTTTCATGGTCATTGAAAACAAGGAACAGAGGACTAATTTAGCTTTATTTTGTATATACAGTAGCTTATAAAAGATAAAAGAAGCTTTTTCAGCTGCCTGAAGCCTGGTATATTCTGAAACTTGGCCTCCAATGCTACTTGACCTTGCTTTGTCTAGTTAGTACACTGGTCCCTGTACATCTGTCTTTCCTTTTTTTACTAACATAGTCTTCAAAATATGCAATGCACTAATAAATTTCCTCAGTGAAACTTCAGAGAAATGATAGCCAGTTTCTTCCAGCAAACTTTGCAATTACTCCACTGTCTGTGAGGTGGGCGTGGCCTCTAGGAGTATAAACTACATTCAGTTAATGCTGTGATCCTATTAGAAGTTTGCCACAGAAACAGTTCTTTCCTTTCAGAATCAAAAATCCTCTTGAATGAACAACAGAGACTTAACCACAAACTGCTCCAGTGGTTTCCTACCATTTACTGTGTAGGCGCACACCCACACACACACACACACACACACACGCGCACACACACGAGCACACAGGATGTGGCTGGCAATGGTCTGCTCAAAAAGAACCGTGGTGTAAGCTGTATCCACTCTTGTTTCCACGTCAAGTACTGACCTCACCCTACCCATGACCTCTGGGCACTGGTGGCTGGCGCCTGGCATGGCCGGCTCCTTGCCGTGTGCCATGGCGCTCCCCTGTAGAGCTCATGGAAACCGCGGCCGAGTGCGGCGAGCTCAGCTCCACGCGCGTGCATGGGGGTGGCATTTCTGATACATTTTCCCCAGTTCTTTTTAAATTAGTGAAAGACAAGACCTTTTCATTTTTCAATGGCCTTTATGTTTCCCTGAGTCATTATTTGGGAGCATCTCCTTCCCCTGATCCTTTTCCACAATATTCCAGATAGACTGCTCTTGAAAAATCCAAGACAGTGCTTGCTTTAAAAAAAAAAAAAAAAACTTGGTTTCTTCAATAACTTGGATGAAAAAATATTTTAGTATATGTGCTAGCAAAGTGAGCACTTGGATGAAAAAATAAAAGGCATCAACACAAGGTAATTAAGCTATACAATAGAGTGGCTTCGCATTTGGTCAAAGCTAATTTTAATAAGGAGGAAACCTGTGACCAATAGCCACTAAACGCAGCTTCAAGGACGCATCTTTGTTTCCCTGGAAGGTCCATTTCCCTAATTAAAAGGAGAATACGTGCCCCATTGTGCACCTTGTCATAAGCGTGCCTCCAAAACAGTTCTAAAGTTGACTCAAAGGACTCTGAAGAGTCCAGTAGATTTATACTCAATAGGCCACAGTTTGTCTGGTTTTCCTTCAAGCTTGCATCTTCCACAGTGATTTACAGAAGGGATTCGCAATTCATGTTCTGGGCAGATTTTTCCTGAGATGATGTTCTGATCACCGATGATTTAAGCTGCGTTTCACCCTCGTACTTTGTCACTCTCTACGGGGAATCCATAAGTTCAACAAATCTCCAATTTTTGATCTGCCCGTGCTCCCTTTGCCAAATCAAACGTATCTCCCTTCCTTCCTTAAGAATCAGGCCTACTCTGTTTCTGTCAGCCACAGCCCTTCCGGGAGCGTGCGGCTCCTTCTGTTACCTGTGCTCTGTTCTCGGGTTTGAGATCCCGCGGGGAAGCCGGGGGGCGGGTGCGGTGAGGGGGCCTGCGCGGGGAGGGACGAGTGAAGCAGTAATGCTTTCATTCGAGGGTGAGCAAACTACGGAGAAATGCTGACCAAAAAAGAACCATTCTAAAACATGTAAGCGACACATCTCACTTGTAATTTAATGCTCTTGCCAAAAAACCCGGAGACAGAGACTTTGTTCCTCACCCACTGAAGAGAAAAGTGTGTGAAGTAGGACTCGCGGGGAGGGCGTGCCGCTGAGCAGCTACTCGCGGGAGATGACGACCTTTAAATACAGTCCAGACTGAAAAGCAAATACGCAAGTCCATGCGATGAACCGTGAGAGCGATGCTGCGGCTTTATTCCCTCCACAAACTTGTGTAAACCTCAAGTGAGTATGCAAACGTCGTAAGCTTTAACCCTCTTTCTGCCCCTGCCCCCAGTGCCGGGTGTATAAAAAGCAGAGGGTATCACGGTGGCTGCCCCAGCACGCCCAGCCCTCCCGGCTCAGCTCAGCCCCGCGTCCCAGGAGGATGGTAACCATTCTTTCCAGACTCCCAATGGGACAGGGCACCAGAGCGCTGACCAGCAGCGCAGTCCTACTCGAGAACCCACGCCCCATGCACTCCCACCTAACCTAACCTAACCTAACCCCCCACGGAGCTGTGGGGACAAACTGAACAGCAGGTGGCCCCGATATGTTTGGCATTAATTCTGAAAAGATCACTCAACACCTGCTTGGAGGACAAACTGTACACAGCCGCTGGAGCTCCGCAGCCTGGAACTCACTCGCCAAGTCAGACCAGCCTTAAACCGCGCGTGCGCTCTGGAGAGGCTGAGGAGGAGTTTCTACTCTTCCTCAAAGCCCGCTGGGTGGAGACTGCTCACTCACCCTGGAAGGACAAGCATTCCTGCCTGGACTGAAAGCCCAGAGACTCAAGTGTCCTGGCCACTCACCGGACGTCTTTCAGACTAAATCTTCGACTGCATTTTCCTGTTCTGCAGCCCAAGAATCATCAGCCCTCTTGGTCTCAGGGATCAAGACTTAAGCTCAGGCCTTACAACTCCTAAGTGGAGAAGCCTAGATTCACAGCGCGCAGGGTGAAAAGTGCCCGTGGCTTACGGGGCCCCTGGGCTGTGGGAACGCGTCCCCGTGCACCCGGACTCTGACCAGCTGGAGCCGGGCGCGCTGTGGCCTGTGTGGACAGGGGCTTGTGCTGTGTCAACTCGGTGTCCTCTACGGTTTGTTTTTGTTTTTCTAATGGGGAGAGCTGTACAGTACAAAGAAGGTGGAGAAAAACGGGAACAGAATTGAAGAGGCTCATTTCGAAGTTTGAAAATGACCGTAGTAAGGACTTTGCTATCACTGTCGCCGGGCGTGCACTGAGCATTTACCCCCGAGCCCTCAGCCATGCTGCTTTTAGGGCTCCTGGCCTCCACTGCCCTCGGTCCGATCCCAGACGTGGAGGGAGGAGGTGTAGAGCTCCCGCAGCGACTTCAGGACCACTTTGTCTGGGACAGCATTTCTCTGCGAAAAGGCGCAATAGTTTCAACAGATTATTAAAAGGGTCTGCAAGTCAACAAGTATTAAGAAAATCAATATCGTCGTGGCTTCGGGTTATACTGGAGGGGATCGAAGCCTCCCACTGCCACGGGCGGGCAAAGCCCCAGCCTCTTCTGGGGGCCCGCGCGGCGCTCCACGTCTGCCGGCACATCCCGTCTCTACAGTCGCCATCCGAGGGACGCTGCTGTCCCCCCGCTGCTCCTCTCTGCCCATTTCCACTAAGCGCCCACAGCCGTACCTTGACTTGTGCAGTGCGTCCCCGTCGCTGCCGCCTCTGCGTCCGCAGCCACACAGGCCGAGGTGGGCAGCAGCTGGCCTGCAGCTCGCGCTCAACCCCCCGCTCTGTTTCCACACTTCAAATTCCATTTTCAGGACTATATCTTCTCTGCAGAGTTTTTCTTAAACTGCTTGTAACCCACTTTCTCCAATTCCTGTCACTCCCGCTGACACCCTTAGGACAGGTTCCTACCCACATGAGTGTCCTCTGCCTTGAGTCCTGGTGACCTGAGCACAAACACGGTGCGCTTCTCCGAAGAGCCTTAACCCAGAGCCCGGGTTCTCAGCGTGAGGCCGCCTGACACCCCTGAGGACGTGCCCCAGGGCAGGCTGCTGACTCCGGCTGACTCACACGGCCTGGCCTCACCCTGAGGAGGTGACTGGGTCACACGCCAGCAGCTGGGCTGTGCCCCACACTCACTGAGCCAGCTGAATCCCGAATCACCTTGATTCAGAGAGACCCGCCACCAGGGCGGCTGGCAGCACTGTGCTGGGGGCAGTAGGGAGGCCAGTGGCTGTGTGGGCAGAGGACAGGCGGGTGGTCTTGACACTGTAACTTCTTGCAGCAATGAGCAGCGTCACAGAATTATTTGATATTGCAAATAATTTGATTTGCAAATAGTTGCAAAAGTGGGGGCAGAGAAAAGTAATCTTACAGTTTTTTGGAAGGTTAAAATTCATTTTGCAAAGGCAACACAGTCCTTCCAGGACTGTTGTGCCACATGAGAAGAAGGAAATGAAGTGTGTCCGGAGCCCGATGTCCCACACGGGAGAGAGGCATCGAAGACAGTTACCGCGGAAGAGTGAATGTGCAGCTGCTCTCCGGGGCCCAGGGCGGGGCGTCTCTCAGTGGTGCTGGGAGAGGCCCAGATGGCAGAGGAGATGCTCTGCATCCCCATGCCTGGTTATTATTATTTTTTTTTTGAAACAAGGTCTCGCTTTGTAGTTCAGTCTGGCCCTGAGTTTACTGCGTAGCCCAGGACGGCCTTGAACTCACAGCAATCCTTCTGCCTCTGCCTCCCGAGTGCTGGGATTACAGGCCTCAGCCACCACGCCTGGCACTGTGGTATGTGGTACCAGTGATCAAACTCGGGACCTTGCACTTGTAAAGTAGGTGCTGGAACCACTGAGCTAAATCCCCGGCCCTGTCCATGCCAGGTTCTTGATCCTTGATTGTTCCTGTCTTAGTTCTGGGAGGCCCGGGAGACAGCAGTGGTGTATCCCCTACACAGTAACTTTTTTTTGTCTTCAGAGACGTAGGCACATAAATAATAAAAATCTGTCTTCTCTGGTCGCTCCTCCATTTGACGACTCCTTTTTCTTTACACTGATCGGATAAAATCTCTCCAACATACTTGCAGTTATGTCATTGTCCAAGGCGTCACCTGCTCACCCCATGACCAGCAGGAACAAGGCCAAAGGTCCTTGACAATTGGCTCAGCCTCAGGGCCCAAGCCCCAGACGGGCTTCGCCCTCTCCAACTACACAGGGGAGGCCCGGCACCTTCTGCCCCAGCGGGTGTCTCTGCCGGACTCCTCTGACCTGAACCAGAACTGCCCACTGGGGTCTCTCGTCGCCTCAGGCCTCCTGGCTTTCTGGGTCTGATAACTCATTTCATGAGCCACACACACTCTAGACAAACTTGAGCGGAATTTCTAGGAAGCGTCGATGCCTGCTAGGAGCTGCCTGGAATTTGGACCTCTGAGAAGGGTGCTCCGGCCTGTCCTTGAGGACACTCACCGAGCTGACTCACATTTGCTGACGGCCAGAATCAGTCCGGGATGTACATTTTCTCAATAGTCGAAATACAGGAGTTGATCTGGTTTTAAAACTTACAGAGAGATAGGCAGAATTCACAGCAGCTCCTGATTTTAAATGAGTTCTGTCTACCTCAAGTGCTTCTCAAGGCCGGTCTAGAATGTGGCACCTCAGGCAGGAGCCAAAAGAGGAGGCGTCAGAAAAAAACTCTCGCTGCCAGGCTGGGCCATGGCATCAGTGCCCTCAGTGCTGCCCTGGTCATCAGCAGACTGTTGCAAGAACCTCAGCATTTCTGTGACATGAGGAAACGTCTCTCTCATCTCCCTGAACCATCCCAGGGTTTCTTGTCCTTAAACACTCACCCCTATAAGTAGGGGTCTCAGTTGATCTATGCTTTCTCTTACATTTCCTTCTTAAATAAAATTGTCTTCTTTTCTCTTTTAATGTTAATTTCTTTTTAAGTCAAAATTTCTCTTTAAAATTCTTCTAAATTATAAAAGCATTTACATTAAAAACAAGATGCAACTAAAGATTTAGCTCACCTGGTACCACGCCTAGCTTGGAAGCACAAGGGCCAGAATTCAATCCCCAGTACTGAAAAAACAAAAAACAAAACAAAACAAAACAGGGGCCAAGGATTTAGCTCAGTGGTTTCAGTGCCTGCCTTGTGAATGCAAGGTCCTGAGGTCGATCCATGATAACTACATGACAATGCCAAGCATGGTGACTCATGGCCACCAGCAATCAGTACCACATACCACAATGCCAGGCGTGATGGCTCAGGCCTGTAATCCCAGCACTCAGGAGGCAGAGGCAGGAGGATTTCTGTGAGTTCGAGGCTTGTCTGGGCCACCTATTAAGCTCAGGAACAGCCTGAGATACAAAAGCGAGACCCCGTCTAAAAAAATACCCCACAAGATGCAGAGTATCTCCCAGAGAAGTAAAGACAGAGATGAAACAAGCTGTTTAGAGATGTTTGATTATTTGATGTGATCGGCATGGAGATAAAATACTAAATGCTTTTTCAGAACTATGTAGCTCGGTGGTGCTGCACCTGTCTTGCAAGTGCAGAGTCCTGAATTCCATCCTCTGTACTGGGAATAAACAAAACAAAACAAAGCAAAACCACTGTATTCCTGACAATCTATAGGCTTAGCAGCAAAGCAAGTTAATGGTAAAGTATTATTCTCATATGATAACATTTCAATAATACTTAATATTTTCAGGCAGGGTATTTAGCTCAGTGGTTCCGGGGCCTGTCTTGAAAGCGCAAGGGCCCAGGTTCAATCCCCTGGTAACCACATACAATACTGAGCGTGGAGACTCACGTCCAGCAGCAACCAGTACCACATACCACAGTGCCGGGCGTGGTGGCTCACGCCTGTAATCCCAGCACTCGGGAGGCAGAGGCAGGAGGATTGCTGTGATGTGAGTTGGAGGCTGAGCTCAGGGCCAGCCTGAACTACAAAGTGAGACCCTGTCTCAAAAAAAAAAAACCCAAAACAAAAAACACCTTAATATTGTCTAATTACATGTAGCAAGAGCAACAAACGACTTTCACAGGGTCTTTCTGCCCTTTTTATCTCATCCAACTACAGGGATTAGGACGGCACCAGGACGGAGACGGCCCCCAGCAGCCTACTAGTTACTAGTTCTGTAGTCACACGCCCTTAATCCTGGCATCACACATGCTAGACTCATTCGCCTCTGAAAAAGCCACCTATGATTGCATGAGGCTTTCTGGACATCTCATAATTGTATGAGAGGTATTGATATTTGCAGTTTTGCATGGGACAGCGCTGCTCTGATGGTGAGCAATTCTGCAAAGCTTCCACAGCAACCTAGAAATAGAAGGGACAAGTCCGTGGGTCAACTGCACCACAGCCACAAGTGTCAGCTTGATACGGTCCAGAAAATAAGATAGTACTCCTTATCAATATAATATATATATTAAGGCATGCAGAACTTGAAAAGCGAGAACTTTTGAATCAGCCAAATAGCCCTGGATTCGATTCCTACTGAGAAAGGTCTAAGAAGCCATTTAACCTTTCTGGCTGCCTTGCGTTAGCTATGGAAGGATGCGGAAGAGGATGATGGCGATGACCCCCCAGCAACCTACCAAGCCAGAGCTCTCGCTCAGGAGGTGAAAGCTATCACGAACTGATGTGACCCACATGGTGGCCTATAACAAGCCCAAAACAAGATTTATTTTCCATTGTTTTCCACCAGGCATTGACCCTCTTCGATCCTTCCTGCCCCTGGCACCGCTTCGCTGTCACTGCGCACTGAGAGCTCATTTTCACCAGCCTGCCCCTCCCTTCTGGACTGGCACCCTCCCCAGAACAGAGCCCACCCTGCCGTCACCGTGTTTCCGCTGCCCCGTCTCGTTGTCCCTGGACGGGGCTGTGGGTCTCTGGGGTGGGCAGGCCTTGCTCTGCAGGGGTCTGTGCGTCTGAATCCATGGTGTGGGGCGGAGGCCGCCCTCTCGCGTGTGTCGGACTCAGTGAACCAGATGAGCTGAACTGAATGGAATAATAGCAAAAAAGACTGACAGAGAAGCCTTCTGTCTCCACACCGCGCGGGACCACTGTCTTTCCGGCCTTCACACGCTGCCCGAAGGCCAGGCTGTCCTTGGGTCTGGAGCCTGCCAGCCCCGCAGCAGTCACGGGCCGCGCGGGTGCGGTCCTCGGGCCTTTAAACACAACCTGCCGCTCCCGGGCTCCAGGCTGTCCGGCTGTGGGACTTCTCAGCCTCTGTAAATGCTCACAATTGTTCATGAATCTCCTTCTGGTCTGTTCTGTTCTGCAGAGCCCTCAGGAGACCCGACTGATACGATTTTATGTATATGATTAGAACTTGGGGAACTTAGCGAACTTTCCAAGTACTTTTTCGAAGTACTTAGCCACCTTTATAACACACTTTTCAGTTTTGCCTTTGTCTTTGTGCCTATTGAAAAATAAAATAATTTTGACATTTCAAAAGTCTCCAAATAGAACTCTTCCAAGCTCTGACACTAGCCAGCCTCCCCATTTCTGTGTCCTCAGGACAGCTCTGGGGTTACACGCTCGCCTTGGAGGAATCGGTGTAGGGGTTCAAACTGCCTGCAGTCTTTGATCCTCAAATCAGTTTCTGATGGAGAAATGCATTCTGGCTTGACTAAAAGAAGCTGAAATATTGAAGTGACTTTTTGGACATTGAACAGCAGTTTTTAAAAAAAAAAATTCTGTGATTCCATCGCAAGTGAATAAGGCACATGTGGATTAAATTTTCTTAAAGTACAGAAGATTTTTAAAAATGAGAGGAAACTGGTTTGGGTTTGACTGAGTGAGTGCTCGCAGAGACGCCTCTGCCTCCAGTCTCCCCCGGCCTTTTCTTCGAGCCGCTCTTCCCTCCTGCGCTCAGCGGAGAGCCGAGTGTGTGGAGGCCGGTCGTGGAGAAGCCGCTTCCCCAATTTAATATGCGCTGAAGTGACCACTGCGCGCCGCTCCAAGTGTCTTTGGAGACACACACCAACAGAGGATATGGGTTCAGATGACTCTCGAGTTGTTTTTTGAAACTTAATACCACTGAAATGCGGGTCTTTATTCTTACATTTAATGTTCCTAGGTTTAGGAATCCTTTCAGAGTAATTATTGCACTCTATTGGAAAGAATTTGTACTTTCCTGTTAAACGTAAGATACTTTGTACGAGACAAAGAAGCTCTAGAACCGCCCCAAGGAGCGCATGCGCACCAAGTGCCCCTTCTGGGTGGGGCCTGAAGGTCGCACCGTGGCCTGCCGTGGAGAGGGACGCCGCTGACCCCAGGGCGTGTTTCTCTGTGTTTCACTGTCCTCAAGCTGTGTGGACCGCAGCTGCTGGACGCAGCGCAGGGCTCAAGTGTGTGCTGCTGCTCCTCCGGCTTAGTCATTAGCAGAGGCGGAGCTCTGATCCCCTGGAGAAAGGTCACCTCGGGTAACCAGGACGCAGCGGCTCACGGTGCCCATGGCGGTGGGCTCACCACAAGGCCACTGTGGTCGACTGAGTCAGACCTGGACGCCCCCGAAGCTCCTGCCCAACGGAAGGGCCGGGCTTGGTGATGTCCTGACAGCGTGTGGCGTGAGGCGGGATCAGTGGGCAGCAGCTGTACTGAGTCCCACTGCCCTGCAGTTGACAGCCAAGGACCCACTGGCGAGGGTGACACAGCCCTCCATCAGGTTGGCCATGTCAATACCACACGGTAGTGTGTAGTTTCTCCTTCCTGCCTCCGTGTTACAGATTCACACACATCTCACACATCACACACACACACACACACACACACACACACACCCCTAAAAACTCAGCAAGTTAGGCTGTAAAAAATTGTGCTCTGCCAGGCGTGATGGTGCATGCCTGCCATCCCAGCACAGCGGAGGCTGAGACAAGAAGATTGCCATGAGTTCAAGGCCAGCCTGGGCTACATACTGAGTGCAGCGTATAGCCAGCCTGAGCTGAATAGTGAGACTCCATCTTAAAAAACAAAACAATCATACAAAACAATAGCCACCCAGAATTCTCAAGAAGAGGTTGTGTCCAGTGTCCCTAGGATGGAGACTGAAGAAAAACAAGACAGTGAGAGAGGACAGGTACAGAGAGAGGAGCTCCCCCACGCCGCGTGTCCCCCGAGGTCCGCGCTCGGTGACCAGAGCCTGAGCTGAGATCACGAGGACAAACGCCGGCGCCCTGGTTCCTGAGGCAGGAGGGGTGCAAGGCTCACGTCTTCAGTGTCTCCACCCTGGACAGTCCCTTATCACCCGTGTGCAGAAATGCTTCTCCGACAGCAAGAAGATTCATTTTTTCCCAGTTCATCTCAGACCAGTAGTTTTATAAAGTGCAACAAAATAAATTAGCTGAGGGCCGGGGAGTTAGCTCAGTGGTTCCGGCGCCTGTCTCGCAAGTGCAAGGACCCGGGTTCGATTCCCCGGTAACCACATAACAATACTGGGTGTGGAGACTCAACCCAGCAGCAACCAGTACCACATACCACAGTGCCGGGCGTGGTGGCTCATGCCTGTCATCCCAGCACTCGGGAGGCAGAGGCAGGAGGATTGTGATGTGAGTTTGAGGCTGAGCTCAGGGCCAGGCTGAACCACAAAGCGAGACCCTGTCTCAAAAAACCTAAAAATAAATAAATAAATAAATAAATTAGCTGAAAAATGAAATAATCTCAAAATAAAGTACTAAGTTTTTATAAATGAAAGTTATTAAATAACAGTTGAAACTCTGATAAATAAGAAATATGTAAAATGGCTAAAAAATACAAGAAAAATGTGAATGTTCAATGAAAATGTGCATGTAGATAACATAATTATTATTACATTCCTAACTTTGTGTTGCTTTACTGTTACACTACATACAGTCACTACTGAAACAGTCACTTGGACAATAAAAACCTATTAACATCCTTTAAACAAATGTCCACTGCTATTTAGTTTTTAACATGACCAAGAGCTCGTTTTTTGCTTGTTAACTTATCTAACCCTGGTTTGAGGACATCACTTACAGGTGATAATATATTTTAACTGTTTCTGTCTTGTCTTAATTCTTTTCCCTGTGGAGATAACATCTCAGATGCATGCTGATAAGAAAGAAAGTGACCATTTACCACACGAGTAGATTTTCATTTATAATTAATCCAAAGACAACAGGGCACTTTGTATTATTAAAATTCATAGCTATGCATTCACCAGTGGCCAGTTATATGAATCCTCCCTATAAAATTACATCTACATTGCCTCCAGTGAAGGAGAGACGCTGGCTCCAGGTCTGACAGTCCGGGAAAAGGGTCTCTGATCCTACACTAATAAAAAGGTATAAAAAGCGCGATGGAGGAATGCACAGGTTCAGCGGAGAGGATGGATAAGTTCTGCTGCAGCAGGCTGGACTTTTGGTGGCCATGTGCACTTGCGCCCAGAACTGGGTAGAGGTTTTGAGATGAAGACAAGGGCGAAGGCAGGATGGTGGTTGCACCTGTAACTGACGGGAAGCAGGTCTGCAGCAGAGGGCAGTATTCCTTGTGGGTCTGGTTAAGCTGCTGGCCAGGTGCTGCCCATCTGATCAAGCACCACCAGCCACAAGGAACAGCTGAGCCTGCAGCCACACAGGCTCAGCACCTTGTGTCCCAAGGGCCCCGAACTCAGATCCTGCCATCTGGACCTCCATCAAAACCACCCCTGTGCAGGGAGTGTTGGTGTCCACCTGCGGTCCCAGCATTTGAGAGGCTGAGACAGGAGGGTCACTGTGAGTTTGAGGCCAGCTTGGGTTACAGAGAGACCCTGTCTGAAAAACAAAATAAACAAAAAAATAGAATGAATGAAACCAACACTTTGGTCATTTAGGCAGTAGCTGTCTGAGATGGTGAAATTAGTGACTTTTGGTGAAATATTTGGTGATAATTGGTGAAATGAGTGACTGTTAAGTTATTTCCACTTTTAATTATCTCCCATAATCCAAGGGATGCCACCACAGACACGACTCAGCTGGGGGGTTGGAAGGTTCTGGCTGCCAGGCACGAGATGTGGCCCTGGCACCTCGGGGTCTCCCAGGCCCTCAGGCAGGGAGCCCAAGCTCTCCCTGCGTGATGACGTTCTAGTTGCAGTGCAGCACACATTCAGACAAAAGCTTGTTCATGTGTGTCGCAGAATTTCTTTCACCTGAGACTCTCTACTGACAACGGAAGATGCTGATTCCCAATGCTCGGTATCAACCAAAATCTGCCACAGTCAAGTCAGCCAAGGCCAAGAGCTGGGGACTGGGTCTTTTCAGACAGTCTGAGGAGGACCAAGGAACTGATGCCTAAAGACGCCTGCATCCAGATGTCCTGGAAAAGATGCCAAAAACCTCAAAGGAATAGGAAAGTGAAGAAAGCCAAGATCATGTATGCTATCACCAAGTCCAAAGGACTTATCGTTTTAACACAAGGACAGTTTTAATTGTTCCAGAAAAGACTAGTAGCACCAAGATCCTTGTGTTAAAAAGGGTAATTTCAACTAAATAGTTGAGTACCAAAAGTACTCAATTACTTAAGTACAAAACTACCAAAAGTAGTTTTTGTGCATGTTCACAGTGCATAATAATCACACTCATTTTGGGGAATTGGTATTTGTTTATGTCTCATCTTGATGTGCAGCTAGCAGTTGTCTAATGGATGACCTCACTGGCAGCTGAACCAAGGTCAAGGGTGCTGGAAGGATGCGTGTTTTCATAGTGAATGTGCACTCGGGGAGTGGACACAGCGAACAGAAGCAGAGGCAGACCCAAGACTAGAGGGCCCCACACCACAGGAATGCTCTATGTCCTTTTCTTGCCAGGGAAGAGAAAACTTTGGACAGCGTGAAGAGGCGTTTGTGGGAGAAGCCAATGCAGAGAGGAAGAGCAGAAAGAACACAGGTCAGGAGGCCCTGTGGTCAGCAGAGGGTAGGGGCAGATGGGCCAACAGTGGGCGCAGTGCTGGGCTCTGCTGTCAGCTCTCAGCCTCCCTGCCAGGAGCCGAGCTGCAGAGCCAGGCTGGGTGAGAAGACCTCAGGGTGTCAGGGCCAGGAGAGCCTGGGTGTTGGAGCTTTAGGGATGGAGATTTAAAAGGCTCTTAGGAGGGTGGATTCCTTATCGCCTTGATACTGCCTCCTTGGAATGCAGAGGGTGCAATGTTGACTCATTCTAGCTTGGAGCTCAGGAAGACACACTGAGGAATATACATGCCTCCAGAAAGATGCCTTCTTTGGGGGTGCCCTGGCACCCACTCCCCAAGCACAGTTCTTAGTTCTTACTGTGTCAGTCCATTCATCTTTCCGTAAGAGAGAAGACCCAACGCTCACACCCTCTCTGCCATTTAGATTAACACCACTAAATCACAAATAGGGCCATGTGGCTTCATTTCCATATAATTAATATACAGAAAAACTTTAAACTCATCAAAAAGTAATTTCATCCAGTGCATAAAATTATAACTTCTTTTGGTCTTTGATCTGAATAAAGCTCACAATAATTGGATAAAAATGTCTTTTTGTACCATTTTTGTCTTAAAACTGAAATTTTTCTTTAAAAATTGATATAATGGGGACAGGGATTTAGCTCAGTGGTTCTAGAACCTGCCTTACCAGTGCAAGGACCCTAGTTCGATCCCCAGCACCACATACCACAGTGCCGGGTATGTGGCTCACATCTGTAATCCCAGTACTCAGGAGGCAGAGGCAGGAGGATTTCTGTGAGTTTGAGGTTCTCCTGGGCTACAGAGTGAGCTCGGGGCTAGCCTGAACTACAGAGTGAGACCCTGTCTCAAAAAATAATAATTGATATAGTGTGTATACAGGGGATGGAATATTTGAAGATGACTCTAGGATTTTATTAATTTCTTTTGCTTAACAGGATTTTATGTTTATGGTATTTTGAGAATATGTGAAAGATGTTTATAAAATGTTTTGAGTTTCGTTGCTGTTCTTTATGTTCTGGGACAAAGTCCCCCTGTGCATTTCAACCTGGCCTTGCTCTCACAGTGCATCCCTGGCTGCTTCACCTCCTGCTTTCGCCTCCCAGGGGAAGGAATCACAGGTGTGCATCGTTGGCTCCTTTCTCAGTGTTTACCCCAGGAGAAGCTGCTATTCATGCGTCCAAACCTCTTCTCTTTGCTGGGAGAGGCGGTATGTGCTGAGCTGCTCCCTGACATCCACTTTCCCAGCAGCCCCTCCCGGACCGGACTGGCGCAGACTGGCATCCTGTGGAGCGCATTTGACAGCAGTGTCTGTGATGAGTGTGAGTTTCTCACAGGAGTGTAAACAGCTGTCCATCACACCTTGTGGAAGTTTATGCAAGTCTTTTTGCTGTTCAAAAACTTCTAAGCTCAGGAACAGCAGAGGCTGGAATAATCACAGAATCTTTTAGCTAAACAGACAGACACAATAACATCTTGTCATTTATTAACCTTTGTACTATCTACCAACTTTACTAGAGATTAGGAGAGAATAAAAGAATCTAGAGATTTCCATCACATTTTATTGCTTCTCAGTTTCTTCGAGCCAAATGAAGGAACCCTTTTGTCCATTGAGGGCACAATCAGCAAAAAGAAAGAACCTGAAAAAATATTCCTGAAAATACTTTTCTAACACAAATTTCAGAACTATGCATCAACTTCCTCAGGTCTCTGTACCTGCTGCTATGCCAGGATGATCCCTACGAAGGACCTATTCTTGGCATACCGAAAAAAGCAATTAATGCTTTCAGGAAATTATAAATTATTTAGAGAAGAGTTTGGGCTTCATGAGCCAAGAGTCTGAGTGAGCCTGAGACACGGACAGCGAGCACTCCTCACCACACAGTCCTCCTCGCTCTGCAGAGTCCACGCACAGCCGGCTCCTTCCCTCCCAGAGCTGGTCCTAGAAATGAGGAGCCACAGACCTGCAAGGGCGGAAATAAGTCAGCGCTGCTCTAAAATTAAAGTACCTATTCCTGCGTTAGTTTATCAGATGTTTGGTCCGGATACTGATTGTTTTAAAACTCTGTCTAAACATAGTTAATTTCCTAAAGGAATGTTCACAAACCAAACATTTGCTTCTAGTGGCAACATCCTAAAATTTTACTAACATAACAAAAATGAATGAGTAGTTAGCCGACTTATTGCTCAAGAAAGAGAAGAGCTGATGTTTTTTACTGTAAATTATTAATTAGCCACAAGGAGTTGGGTTCGTGGGAATGAAGCACACCGCCCTTCCCACTGTGAACACAAAAGTGCCTTTTTTCCTTAGCTCCTAATATGATTGTTTATGTATGGGTGCATGAAAACTTATCAACCTGATCCAATAAATTCTGGGTCCCTCATTCTGGAATCCTGTCCCTGTTCAATTTGTATAGTGAAGAACAACTTTTAAACAGTGGAAGTTTGAGGTTTTTTTAAACTCTTAAACAGTGGAAACCTGTTTAAGCCATGATGTTTATTTTCTTAAGGTTGTTTTAACATGGTAAATTGAACAGGAATCCATTTTTCTTTATTGAAAAATTTGCCTTTGGAGATTACAACAGCTTTGCTCTATTTTTCCTCATAATTTCTAAGTTGCCAATATTTTCAGCCTCTTTCTAAATGGAAAATAATTATCTAAAAGAATTTATTTTCAGCACATGACCAAAATTTCTTTTGAAGAATCTCAAAATAACACAGGAAGCACCAAAGGGCTAGTGGCTCTGATTCCTGCAATTATTAAGACTTACAGGAAAAAATAAATTAAGTGAATCAGGGTATAGGGTAACTACTCTTAGTTTGTAATAAAATATAAAGGAGGGTATGCAGCAGGTAGACGCAGCAGACTGGAGCACACCTTGGAAAGCTTAGGAAGGTGGCTGGGCAAGGAACGGAGGTGCCCAGGCACTCTCTTGGGGAAATGGGCTTTCCAAGCACTGACTCTGCAAAGGCGACTGAGTCACTTAGGAAATTATGAGCCTGAATCCTGGTGAGATGTAGTCAGGTCCAGTAAATATTATGCTTTTCTTCTTCCATTTCTTTCGACACATCTGCCTGGTCTTTGGTTGAACGTCATCCAGCTGTCCTCTGAGTCAGCCCTGCTAATCTTTCCTGTTATTGATTTTAGTTTTCCTCTTTTTGCTTAACTAATAATCCATGTAGATTGGGCCTTGTGCTCCTTCTGGCTCACTCAGCACCCTGAGAAAGCAATGGGCACAGGGCTAATCACAGAGGGTCTCAGCTTCCACCCCAGAGCCTGGCTGCTGCGGAGGATCTGGTGACCAGAAGTGGCTGCAACCTGACAGTGACCTCCTACCTGCAAGAGCTCTGTGTGTTTCCAGGGTGATCTCTGAAGTGCTGTCTGCAACTGGAAAAAGCCACACAATGATGTCATTTGTAGAAGCCAAACCTTTTTAGTATTCTTTTATGCAATTAGAATTAATGAACCTGTGTAGGAACTAAAGCATTCGGCAAGAGAATGGGACACTTGCAACACACAAACCTAGAGTCTTTAAATCATTTGGAAAATGCTGTTAATTTTGAAAAGTAGTCTATGTCTTAGTGGTCTTATTTTTAGTTTATTAGATTTTGGGGTTGCTTCTCATAGTGAATAAAAGAACTCACAATTTAGTTTTTATTTTTCATTGTTCTATTTGATTCATTAATAAAATAGTGATACATGATGCCAAGTCCTTCACCTGCACTTGGGAGGCCTTGCTAATAGGCAGAGGTGGGGCCTCGTACGAATGCCCTCGAGGCAACACTGTTAATTGCCCCCATTTTGTGCATACTCTGGGGGAGCAGCCCCAACAGTGGTGGCAGACTGAGCCCTCTGCAGCCGCCCAGATCCCCCCAGTGACCCAAGTCTTCTCTGTCTGAGCCACAAAAGTCAGGCGGCATCTTTCTTACTTTTCTAGCGGAGCTCTCAGCTCGTCAGCCGCAGGGAGTGTTGGAGGTTGAGCCGGTGGCAGCTCTGACGGCCCTGGCCTCTCCAGCTTTCCACGGGGAGACGCTCCACTCCCGCAGCTCAGAGTGGGCAGTGCCAATCCCTGGTCACAGGCAGCGAAGAGAAAACCTTCGTGTTACACACCAGGTACCTACGACAGATCTTCCTACTTTAAAAAAAAAGGACCAGGGATTTAGTGTAGTGGCTCCAGCTTCTGCCTCACAAGATTAAGGTCCCAAGTTCAATCCCCGGTACCACATACCACAATGCAGAGCATGGTGGCTCATGCCTATAATCCCAGAGGCAGAGGCAGGAAGAGGATTGCTGTGAGTTTGAGGCTCACCTGGGCTCCATAGTGAGCTCAGGACCAGCCTGAACTACAAAGCAGAGACCCTGTCTCAAAAAAAAAAAAAAAAACCACAAAAAACCCCACAGTCCGGCACAGTGAGGAGCAAGAGCAGACGAAATGCATACACTTGGCAGGACTGGTGGGTCCAGACGCAGGGGCAGTGGTTCTAAGGGTGGAGGCTGCAGACATCACTGAACACAACATCCTTGAAGCACAGGAAACAGTGACATGTAAGAGTTTTTCATTTTTTCATTATAGTATAGTGAAAGGAACATTGATTGCTAGCAACCCTCCTCCAAATCTTCCCCTGCTTCCAACACACTTGCCCAGTCCTTCTGGAAGCTTCCTGAGTGGCTCTGGAGACCCCTTTCCTGAAGGTCTTTAGCTGTGCTAGCTCTGTGTCCTCAGTTGACTCAGAACAATTCCCTCCCATGATCCTCTTGGATGTGGGAAGAGCTGGCTGTGACCAGGAACCAGACCAGGGGAAGGAGGTGGCTGAGGACACTGTGGGTCGTCCTTACGAACCTGCCTTTTTGTGGGACAGCGCTCGGCAGTCACATCTCACAGACTCCGGAAAGAAGACTGCAGAGCTGCTGCCCCAGTGCCAAAGTATGTCGGAAGTGGGGGCGGGGGGAGCTGAGGCATCCAAAGCAGTGTTTTCACTCTAATAAATACAAATTTAAACGTCCCTTGTGTATTTTGATCAAGCCTCCAAAGTGAAGGTCTGTTAGGGTCCCCGATGCAGCTGACCTGTCCCAGAAAGTGGCCCCCAGCGGGGCATCCCTGAGCATCAGCGACAGGTACAAGGCAAAGCCTCCAAGGCAGGGGCTGGGGCTGAGGCACGTGCCACACACACAGCCAGCCGTGTCTGTTCTGCAGCCTGGGCGGCTCTGTGCTCACCTGGGATCTAATGGACACCGCTGACGGAGCTGGGCTCGAACCCAGAATCTCCTCTCCCCGCTCCTCTGTGAGGCCTGGAGTCTGCCTCTCAGAGCCAGTAATTTAGTCAGAGGAGAAGCGTGCACATGTAGCCTCGTGTGTTTTGTCGCCTGTGTTTTCCCACCAAGAACTCAGATCCTGTTCCGACAATGTGCTGTGTGCGAGTTCCTGTGCCTCGGTGCAGTCTTTCCCCGCCTCCCCTGGGAGCTGCGTAACTCCCTGGCAGGGTTCATGTCCTTCCTCTTTACAAGGCAAGAGAGAGTGGAAGAAAGACACAGAGAGGCAAGACAAAATAAAGAAACTCTTGTTTAGCTCTGTGATAGTTCATCTTAACTGTCACTTGATTGGATAGAGAAACACCTAAGAAACTAGCAAAGCACAGATAAATCTTTCTTTTTCCAAGCTATTTTTCCTAGGCCTTTTATGAAGAACAGAAGGCTGACTAATGCAACGTCCACAGAAATCACCATATCCGCCTTTTCTGTTTCACGGGTCTGTATTTTATTTTTCCACTCACCTAGGAATCAGTGGCCTTACATCCAGGCCAGTGCAGGTAGGCTGCGTCTCCTGAGATCCGCCCCTCCTGGTGGACACATTGCACACCATGGAAGTGGCACATGGCTTGAGCCCTGACTGCCTGGAAGGGCCAACAAGTACAGGGAGCAGCAGGAGAGCGGCAAACCTCACAGCAAGGATTCTGGGGCTCTGCAGCAGTATTGGTGGAAAATAGACCGAAAAGTAGAAACAACCAATAGGGCCAGTGGTAGGGCAAAGAGAAGAACTGGCAAAAATGTAGCCAGGTGCACAAAGCAGGGACAGGGAGAACTCTGACTTGGGCCAACTGCACACCGGATAATGAGATGCGGCAGGAAGTGTCCAACCCTGACTTCCCCCCCTTGGTGCATGTCTTCAAGTGACTATGGTTTATTTGTTTCTTTAAGAGCTACCAAAATTTCCACTCAGACTGGAGATTCGTAGTCACTGTGATCCTCTTCATAGAAGCAGAACGCACCCTTCTCGGGTCACACGAAGCATGATCTCCTCACCCGTGTCCTTCTTAATTGACAGGGCAGCTCCGCTTGCAACACACATCTTGACACTCGATCGTCTGCCCAGCCTGATCTATGTTCTTTTGAGCCTGGTGTCGGGTACACCGAGCTCCCTGAGTTCCTGCCAGCCCTATCTCAACCAGAGCCATGACTCACGGTGTGGGGCTGAGTCATACTCTGGAGTTATGTGAATTAGTCTTAATTTGGTGCTTTCCAGTTATCAGTGTGGGCCCTGCCTGCTGGGAGCTTTGTTTTGTTTTCCTTCCTAGCACTTGGAATTCCTTTAATTGGGAGTTGATAACTTCCACAGTGAGTGCGTTACACGAGGGAGTGAAAGTTGGCCCAAAGTCAAGCAAAAAGAGCAAAACAAATTGGCAGTGAACAGAAACCAGATTGTGAAAGACATTAATACTAAGAAAAACCAAGATTGTCTAGATAATGCATCTCTTATTTGATCCGCTGTGGCTGGGAAGTAGTTTGCTCCACCTTCTAATTACCCCTGACAAAGGAAAATGGCGACCCCAGGGCTCTTGAGAGGTGAGGGGCGGGAGATGGAGAGTGTTTCTCTTTTTTCAAAATGACAGAAGCTCTGTCCATCCATGGCTACATGTGCCTCTGAGAGTCAATCATGACAGAAAAGCAGAATTAGAGCGAAGGACAGCACCTAAACACTGAGTATTCCTACTGTGTCTTTGCTCCCTAGACAAAGAGGACCCCATATTGCGCCATTTTGTGTTGATTCAGGATGGTGGTTAAGAGACTTTCTAAGTTAATGCCATCTGAGAACCTAAGAAATCTGAGAACTGAAAACTCTCATTTAGAAAACCTAACCCAGTGGCCTGACTAGTTTCAGTGTTATTCCAAACAGTGAGAACTCACTTGTTACAGGGTTTAAAAATAGGTTTTGATCCGGGGAGTTAGCTCGGTGGTTCCGGCGCCTGTCTTGCAAGTGCAAGGAACCAGGTTCAATTCCCGGTAACCACATAACATACTGGGTGTGGAGACTCACGCCCAGCAGCAACCAGTACCACATACCACAGTGCCGGGCGTGGTGGCTCACGCCTGTAATCCCAGCACTCGGGAGGCAGAGGCAGGAGGATTGCTGTGAAGTGAGTTTGAGGCTGAGCTCAGAGCCAGCCTGAATTACAAAGCGAGATCCTCTCTCAAAAAAAAAAAAAAAAGGTCTTGAGTGTGGCTATTATTTTTCTCTATTGTTTTGTTTCAATTTAACTTTCACTGGTTTTCTGCTGCTTCTATTTTTTTTCAGAAAGGAATATTTAATTTTTGCTAAATCTTGTACAAGGATTTTCAGACTTTAAGTGTAGAATGCCTTAAATCCTGGGATTTCTACATCCCATAGGAAATGTGGTTCCATACTCATTAGTGACAGCTTACTGCACAGTTAACACTTGATTATTCATTCCCAGTGGGTTGCACAGATTTTGTTTTCATTTGACGTTGTAACATTCTATATACAAATCTATTTTCAATCTATATCAAGATACTAGTAAAATGAGAAGGCCCAATGCTATTTAGCGTTCAGGATGAAGCCTGTCTGTGGACCCATGACTTTTATATGTTACAGATGTGACTGTAATTCAGAAGTCGATCTCTCCTGAATAGATATGTATTATATTACATTCCAGCTTAACAAAAATAAATCTGTGTCTTTTTCCTGTATTTCTGGTTCCCTTTACTTTTTCCATTGAAAAATACTCAGGCAGTCTCAACAGTTGTTGAGGCTTTGTGCTAGATGTCTTAGATAAAGCTGCAAACAAGAAAGCCAGACACCTCCCTTGCTCCTCTGAACATTAACACCTGAAGAAATAGCCAGTTGTGGAGGAATCCTTATACAACTCAACAGTCATGACAGCAACGAGAGGGGATAAATGCCTGTTAACCTGCCAGTCAGGCCTCCCAGAGAGAGGTGGGGCTGGCACTGAAACATGTGAAGGACCGAGCCAGATTCAGGGAAGATGAGGTAAGAACACTCCCCGTGGAAGTAGAGGACAACAGTCAGGACCTGGACTGCGAGGGAGCTCTGACAGCCCCGTCCCTCCCCTGAACCCAAGCCTAGAAACGCACAGAGCTAAAATGGAATCAGATGGATCCACTGAAGAGCCCTTGGAGAACCAAAGGTGGGTCCGAGCCCACAGAACCTGCAGCAAGCTGTCTAGTTCTGGACCTCGGACTCCTCACACTCCCGGTCCAGCTCTGTGCTTACTCTGCTCTGCCAGGCTAAGAGGAGAGCGGAAACCTCAGCTCTGTCCAGTCCAGTCTGGGCACCACTACCAGAGGTGCAGAACAGCCCCTGGTGAGAGGGCCAGGAGCACTGTCCCTTCCGTGCCAGGAAGCTCAGGGGAGCAGCCCCTGCTGAGGAGGAAATCTGGCTCAGGCTGGGCAGAGGGCAGCTCAGGAGAGAGCAGATGAGGTCCTCCTCTTTCCACGGAGCAGCACTATGCTCACCGAGGGCTGTCTCCTTCATCTTAACTGTCCTCTCCTTCCAGCTAGACCTCACAGCCTGGGACAAAGGATGTCAATAAAGATGAACATGTGGGAAGGAGCAGACCTTGGAGGAGTCAACCGCAAGGTCCAAGAAAACAGAATTAATTTATCCATGAGAAACTAAAGCAATGGCTCAGAGTACGTAAGATGGGACAATAACTAATACTTATAAGATTGTCCTTAACAAAGATGGAGGGAATATGATGCAGTTAGAAATATTCAGCAGGAAAAATATATTAACATAAAAGATTGAACGTCTTAGGGAAGCTAAGTATCAAAATCAATTCTATAAAATTTACAGATAACTCTGTTGATTAATGCTAAGATTCTTAGGTAAAGAAGTATTTTTCTTAGTAGATATGGAACATAGACTCTGTAGTGTAAGTTGAGCAACACCACATTATTCTGTAAGTTTCTCTATTTCACACAAAACATATATTTTGAGAATATATCTCGTAGCTATTATATTTGCATGCCAATATTTAGAGCTCAATTTTTTTTTTTTTAGACAAGGTCTCACTTCAGAGTTCAGGCTGGCTTTGAACTGACTATGAAGCCCAGGCTGGCCTCAGAGTCACAGCAATCCTCCTGCCTCTGCTTCCCAAATGCTGGAATTACAGGTGTAAGCCACCACGCCGGGCACTGTGGTATGTGGTTCTGAGAGCTGGTGGGAGTGAGGCTCCATGCCCAGCATTGTTGTGTGTTATTACTGGGGATTAAACTTGGGCCCTTGCACTTGCAAGGTAGGTGCCGCAACCACTGAGCTAAATCCCCAGCCTTCTAGTGTATAACTTTAAAAAATTTATGATTCTATGCTCATTATTTAAAAGTCAACACAAAAGTTGACACAGAGCAAAGACAAAATCTCTTTTCATCTATGTGTTTATCTTTGATCCATTTACCAACACACATAGACATATATGTATGTGGATACGGTCCCCACTTCTTACTAGTATACACATGTAAACACTCATAACTTAAGTGTAAGTGGGGCTGACACTCTGTGGCTTGTGTGTTTCTGACTGAATCACGTTGCTCGGCTCCTCCCGGGGAAGCACGCAAAGCCTGCGTGGCCCTGCTGCCCGGGCCCGGCGGGCGTGAAGAGTGTCTAGGTGTCTCACTGTGTCTGTTTGAAAATCTTCTTGGCTGAAACTGCTTGTAAAGATAACGCCGTTTGTGTGCTTTAAAGATTCTATTCTGAGGAAACGGCAGCGATCCACAAATGTCTGCGTTAGGAACGGCGGCAGACTCTCAGCGCTCGCCTGTCGCCACGGGGACTGTGCGGCTCCTCGACATTGCATCTGCTGTCCGCGGCCTCCCTGACGAATGCTGCTCATGGACAGGGTTTGGTTCCACTGAGACATCAAGCGGCTCATGGGCCAAAAGCACACATTTTAAGGAGTCTCACAAACTCAAAGGAAACACACAGTTATATGGCAACTATTTAATTTTAATAGTCACTGTAATTTGGAAAAAAATCTCTATTCATTGCTTTTATTAGGATAGTCTGGCTTTTGTTTTGTGGATATGTCCCTGTTTTAGTTTAGTTATATTAATATAACCCACTGGATTGTAGTTAAAAAATAATATTTTCCTAGAATTTTTACTATTCTATTCATGAAATTTTATATAATGACTGGAAAATCAGGTAATATAAACTTGTTTCAAATACAGGACCTGATCCTCCTTTTCAGTGTTCACCAATAACAACCTAACATCTTAGTTAGACTTATTAAATATCAACCTGTTCAAGAAAATTCAAAAATTATAAACATCATTTTCTATTTTTCTTTATACCCAAAGACATACGAAGGAAGACAAAAAAGCAACAAAATGCAGACAGAGAAATAGAGCATTTATATGCAGTTCAGGGTAAGAAGTTTCCAGTAAAAGACAGGAAGTAATGCTCCTAGTCATACAAATGATTGAATAAACAATAGCTCGGCTAGTTAAAGGTTCGTGTTGCCCTGATTAAAAACAAAATAGTTGTTCCTCTCTTTGCTCCAACTGAATATTCCAGGATTGTTCTTTTTGCTGCCACTGCTGGGGCATCTGGGTGGCCGTGGACGGGGGGCATCTCTTGCCCACTCCTCCCACCGTGAGATGCTGCAAGTTGCCACAGTGAGTCCAGCGTACAACGGTGAAGTCGTTGGGGCCAGAAACTCAGCTTTCCCTCAGCTTCCTCTTCAAGCTGAGGTGAGAACTCCACGTCTCCCCAGCACCGGAAGAGAATCCACGGCTCGTCTAGTGCTCTGTGCAGCCACATCCTACTGACGTAAAGCCTCGCAGTCCTGGCATCTCTGCCTTCCGACCTTGGCAGAAAACACAGTCCAACTCCGACCCCTGGTCAGGTGTATTTTTGAGACATTGTGTAATTAAAGTAATAGCCTAAAAACATTCTCTTACATTTATATGAGGCCTGGAGGTTTACAAAGACGTCTTACATATTGTACTGCATTTGCATAATTTAGTGACTTCTGTAGAGCAAAGATTACAATTATCCCACTGAACAGGGTGTTTGCTTGTGAATGTCCTCTCAAAGTAAGATAGCACTTGTAATTTGTGTCACACAAAGGAATAGTGTCTTTATTAAAGCTAAAGTTCCATGGCCCAGGTTAGGCAGGTATGTCATTCATCTCCACAGATGCACTTCACGTAGAAATTCAAGATCTCGAACGCGTCACTCACTACTTCTTCCCTGCATCCTAGACACCTCACAGAGAGCTCATTTTCTACAGATTTTCTGTGGGCCATTCTCCTTTTCCTGACCTAGTTTATAAAACATAAATGAATGTATATTCTAAGGCAATTAGTTAGAACATTCTCTGTGATATGTCTTCATAATTTTCTTCCAGCCTCTTCAATTAAATATAATCTCCCAGACAAAAAATTTTTTTTGTTATTTGTTTGTTCTTATGTTTTGGCACCAGGATTTAAATTCAAGATCTTTCCATTGCAAGGCAGGCATGGAGCCACTGAGCTAAATCTCCAGGCTCCTAGAAATAAAGCTAAAGTTCTGCACATGATTCAGCCCATCCGAGTGCCCTCATCGAAGTGTCTGTTACACACTGGGCACTGCCCGTGCGCTTTGACCACTGAGCTAACTTAATGCCCCAGAGCCTTGCAGGCTGGCACCGTTGTCAGCCCACTTCCCAGGTAAGGATGTCAAGGAATCAGAAAGGCCAAATAATGGATCGAAATTCACTCCTCAGCATCGTTACACGACAGAGCCAAGGTTCACAACGATAAACATGATCCCTAAAAACGTCCCAGTAGCCCTTCGAGTTCCTCTCTACACTTGTAAGCATTTGAATAACCCTGTTAAGCTATGACGATTCAAAGCCTCAGGGAAATTGCAGGGCCCTTCAGCCTGGCTGTCCCGGGATGGTAAAAGGACACAGTAGTGGACTCTGGATATGACAGACACCAGGGCTTGTATTTTAGGCTCACGTAAGAATTCTTGAAAGTTCTCGCTCAGTGAACTTTGTCAGACGTAAAGTCTGTTACTGATTAGACCCCAAACTGCGTGAAGTTACATGTTACCTTGTAGATTTTGTCCAGAAGGGAAGCAAATAATTTTCTGGTCAAAATGACAAGCCCAGAACATGCTGTCTTGTGTCCTCCCCAAAGCTGACCTGGTGGGAATCTGACCTAAATACCTAACTTTATCTTTGTTCAGTTCTCTTGTCATCTTGCTCCTCTAATTAATGAGTTAGATAAATCTTTGACATACACCTATTTTCTATTTGTAGAATGGTCGTATTTTACTGTGCTTGAAAATTCTTTCTGGAGATTACCAGGCCCGTTCTCACTCAGCGTTCACAAGTCCATCATGAAGGAGAAAAGCAGAGAAGAAGCAGGCACAGCTCAGTCTGTCCTGAGGATTAAGTCTTGGGACGGCTACTCGCACTTCACAGAGTTCTGGAAAAACCTCAAACGGAGGAGCCAGCATTTTACTGCCTTTGGGAAAAATCATCAACAGGCCAGGCTCTGAGGGCAGGACACGGAGGATGAGAATCAGGTAATGCCAACCACGCACGGCCACCGTGCCTCCTTCCTATGCACGTCAGGCACACAGGACTAGCAAGGAGGAAGGAGTGTCTGCGCGGACGGACCCACGCATGCTTCACAGAGTGGCGACCGAGGGAAAGCCTGCTCAGAGGAGAACCGGACTGCCTGTGATCTGCTTTCTGTTGATGTGTTTGTCCCGAGCAAAGGATGCTTATGTGTTCGCGGGTGTCTTGGCTCTTCACCTTGACTTCAACTGACTCAGAGCCACGCAGGGCTAAAAACCTCCAATAAGCCTGTCAGACTTTCACTTCCTCTAAAAGTATCAGGGTCCCATTTCATTATTAGCTAGTAAACCTGTCAGCTATGGTCGAACAAAGATAAGGGTCATAATTCCTTTAAGTGACTGACTTGTACGCAAATGGTGGAAAGACTTGCATGAATCAGGAGTTTATATGAACACCAACCTCTTGACGCATGAAATGCTTTGTCCAAGAAGCTTCTATAAGCAACAATTTATTAGTAAATTCAGTTTCACTTTATTAGCATTGGATACCAATTTCTCTAGTTACAGATAATTTTGATGGTGATTAGAGGTTATAGTTAAATAGGACTACAATTAGTATCAAAATATTTCCTGTATCATCTCATATTTGCTGAATAATAATAAATGATAACTAAAAATAAGCATAAAGGGACAACAACAAAAACTGTAGAAACTGTTCTATGAAAAGAGGCCCATTAAAACCCAAGGGCCACCTCTTGGGTCTGCACGCTAAAGGTGCTGCCAGCCGGGGAAGCTCACCCCGCCTACATGCCACCCCAGTGCATCGCATCCAAGAGGGTGTCTCACCGTGGAGAGCATCTAGGTCGGCCCCCTGTGGGGTCCAGAGGGGGGGGGGCCCAGGAAGAAGCCTTCTGTCCCCCAGCACTCGCTCGGGACACTTCACTGTACCTTCTGCTCTTGGACTTGGATCTCAGACTCTAAGGCTCTGAGTTTCACCATTAGTCACCCCGGGGCCTCAGCAGCGGTGACTTATGGGGTTTCTCCAGCTTCCTGAGTGTGGGAGCCAATCCCTGGGAAGCACAGGAGACACAGAAAAGGAGGAGACAGAGGAGAGAATCTCCTCCCTGCTCTCTCCTCGGCAGGCTGGGGACCCTAATCCGCAGGTCTCGGTTTGCATTTCAACCAAGTCCTCAGGACACTGCAGTGCTGCAGGTCCCTGGCCACAGTGGAGTCCTGGGATGCGGACTCTTCCCTGCACCGTGGAACCTGCATAGGGAGGTGCTCGTTCTTGGGCACCCAGAAAGCTGCAGAGGGCCTGCAGACGGGGGGCACTGGCTGAACCGCTGAGCCCAGCGGGTCATCGCAAGGATCTGTCCTCATAGTATCTGTCTAGACCGCCTTTCTTGGTTATTCTTACTAATTTGTTTCTCCCTCATAAACAAACAAAGAACTTTATAAAATCAGTGTGGTAAGAACTTCTGCTGTTAGAATCCCTGGAGTCAGTAGAGGTTGTTGGGCTACTCAGAGTAGGGAAATTATTGGCTGGAATAAAACATATACTTGGAAGCAATTGCCCAATAAAAGCCCAGGGTCTGTGGATATCCACTAAATGGAAGGCAGCTACTAACTATCTTAAGATTAGATGCATTTCATGAGTGAAATTTATTTCCTTGGAAATTATTGCATCTTTTTTTTTTTTTTGCAAAATTTATACAAGTTATTGGGACAGTGGTAGGGAAGAGCTGGTGAGAGAAAGGTGTCATAAACTTATAAACATGACAGCTCGTACCTCAGAAAACTGCACGGCGTGTGTCACATGTGTTGACACACCCTTCCACTTTCCTGAAAGCTATGTAAATTAGGAGATTTGACTAATTGCAGTTTTTTCAAAATAATCAAAGGTATATCAGTCTGCAAGATCACACTGAGTTAATGAAGATCTTGTACTGATCTTCCCCCAATATACTGAGGTAAGAATTATTTTGCTTATTAATTTCATAGCTACTAGAATGCAAAGAACCACTAAAGCCAAATCCATGTCCTTTATCTCATCAGAAGGGGATTCCTGAGGCTGAAAGATGTGCGGATAAAACCTTTTCAACTGAGTTTTCGCAAAGGAAAGAAAAACAAAAAATGGTTTTCCACGCTAAAACCTCATGGCCTGTGTTTTATCCCCACAGAAAATGTTAATAGTTCAGTAAAATTACCCTAAATTTATGGGTTCATTTAAACAGGGAAAAGGCTAAATGTAGTGGTATAAAAACACCACTAGGACAAATAACAGAAAATCCATCTTGATATTTCCACAATTCGAGTATATACTCAAGGTGAGGAAAATTAGCAACAGAAAGGACCCAGGAGGAGGAACGTCAGGCAGGGAGCGTGTGTCCATCCGCCTCCCGGTTGCTTGGACAAAATACCACACTTGGAACAACGAGGAGGGGTTGGCTTTGGCTTCCGTTTCAGCGACTCAGCCATAGCCAGTGCAGTTCCAAGGCCGAAATAGCACAAGGGAGAGCCTGGCGGAGGACGCTGCTCACCACAGCGCGGCAGAGAGCAGAGGGGCCAGGACGAGACGCCGCCCCTCAGCCAGCCGGAAGGAGCCGGACGCCGCCCTCCGTGTCCACACCAGGCCTCGGCTGAACCGCGTTTGTGGAGAGAGCTAGCAGCTTTCAGCGCTCTGCTGCTGCTGTTGTCAGAGCAATCCAGACCGGAAAAGTCGGTTCCAGTGTGCTCGTTTTATGGATGCACCATAAAAATGAACCTAAATAACATTCTGAAATAATTACCTAGTTATAATCAGTTAAAGTAAAAGCCATCAGTTTTTTTTAATATATATTCCTGTAAAATATATTAGAAAATTTAGGTGAAATGCAAACAAAAACAGGGTTTTATGGATTAATTCCCCAACCACTGTTGCAGGACGGAGGAGGGCTGAAGAGACCCGCGGGAGCCCGTGGGGTTGACCCGGCCCAGCGACTCGGCCCTCAGGAACAGCACCGGCTCCGCGGGGCGGCCGTGCAGAGCCAGCGCGCCGTGGGGACGTGAGAACTGCGGCCCCACGTCCGTGGGTCTCACAACTCCCCAGGTGTCACTCCGCGGCACGTCCGGTGGGGCTTAACAAAGTGTCTAAGGCCTACTGTTTTAAGCTTCGTTTGTTTTTCTCATCTCCCCCTGAAAGCCTTCTAGTACGCGAGGGTGTCAGTCTGCGAAGAAGGGCGTCGCGTCGGGTAAGTGCGCCGCCTTTGAGGCGGGTCGCCGCGGCCTGCCCTGCACTCAGCCTGTCCCCTCTGCAGGCCTGAGGCCTGGCTCCGGCCTTGGAGCCCAGCTCTGTCCTCCATGCAGCCCGGAGCCACCTCCACGGTCTCGGCCCTTCGCGCCACACCACAAAGTCTTCTCTTCCCGCCCTGCACAGCCCCTCTCCCCTCGCCTTCCTCTGCTCTCTGCATCGTCCATCCCGTAATCGCTTGGCCGAGCCGCCAGTGACCTTGCATCCGGAGAAAGCAGCAAAGACAGCAGCCCCTCTCCCTTGCGGAGCGTCCCAGCCTCAGCGGCGCAGTCTCCCCGCGCCCACCAGCTGTGAGTGAGGTCAGCTCTTCCCTAAGGAAAGCGGTGAGCCCGGGGTGCACTTCCGGTCCCTGAACCACAGGAGCGTCCAGAAAGCGGTGCCAGACCATGCCAGGCCGGCAGGCCTCCTCCCCTCATTCACACCGAGAGGGCTCACGCCTGTCATCCCAGCACTCAGGAGGCAGAGGCAGGAGGATCGCTGTGATGTGAGTTGGAGGCTGAGCTCAGGGCCAGCATGAACTACAAAGTGAGACCCTGTCTCAAAAAACCTAAAAAAAAAAAAAGAATTTCTGGTAGTTTTCTTGGCGCAGGTGGGCTGTGAGGCCCATTGAAGCGGAGCCCTCTGCTTTCCACCCTCCCCTGACCGCTGGAGAAAGTGGCCTCAAGAGCTTCTATTTATTTTTTTAGATTATTTTCCTTCATGTGGAAAATCTTTTATTAACAGTTTAAACTTTTAAAAACCCAGTACCTCAGAAAGCAGATAATCAGATCAGATCGAGAATTCAGTTACAGAGAATAGAAATCTCTACACTGTGCATTTATTAATTCCTTAGAAGATACACGGAGCTTTAAAACATCACTGAGAAAGTATAAGATGTGGTGCTTTGAATTTTGTAAAATCTGACTTTTTACAACTTACAAAAGTTAGATTTTCAAACAATGAACTGAGAAAATTCTGGAAGTTTTGGAAATCTTGAGTTAAACAGAACAGCCTCAACATAAAAATGTGTTAAACATTTAGAATCTGTCGCTATTTAAAACCTGGAGAAAGTTACAACTACAGCAAAAGTGTGAGTGAGGGCCAGGACGAGCAGCCAGAGGGTGGCACGTCAATGCCCCGAACACTGGTGTTGGCCCTTCCAGGGAAGTGACTATCCAGTGATCCGAATTGCGGACCCCAGCTCTGTCACACCTGGAGGAGGCTTCGGCAACGGACAGGACCCGGGACATTCCCAGTGCTGCCTGGACAGACAGGCGAAAGACGATTACTTCCCCCGCCCCCCGCCCCCCGCCGGCACACAGGTTCCCAGGTCCTGCCCCAGTCTCAAGAGCTTTGGAAGGGCTCCTTGCACGTGGCCCCCACTGAGGGGAACTCAGGAGGCACGTGTCTGGATGACCTTGTCTGCTTTGGCTCCACCTGCACCCCTGTTTCTGCAGGGTCACAGGAGGTCGGAGGCACCAAGGCCCAGGGTGCTCTGCACAGCAGCAGGAGGTGGCGGCAGCAGAGGCCCATCTCCAGGGGTGTCTGGGAGCTCAGAAAGGGCAGGTTAGAAGGAAGAGGCAAGGGAGCCCCAGGGTTCCCAGGACTGGTGAGGCCACCCCCCCACGCTCCCCCCACGCACCAGCCCTTCCCAAGGAGCTGGAAACAGCAGCCAGCGAAAACTTAGGGAGAATCGGAGGAAGAGGCGGTCACATTTCCACTGAGCAGAGGAAGAACAGCGCTTCCCCTGTGTGGAGCCCGAGGGCAAGGAGGAGCATACGTTCTGACTGAGGAGTTTGACGGAGATGAAATGCCCTCAGTCAGTCCCCAGAGGAGCAGGCAGTCAGCTCCCCGTGGTCCTGAAGGTACCACCGCGGCCCGAATGGCCCTGCAGGCCAGGGGAGATCGGCCACTGCCCCTGCAGAGATGGGCCTGCCTCTCAGACAGGACCCACCTGTGTCTGCCCTGCGCTGCTCTTGGTGTGCGCGGTGCTGTCCGTCCCACTTCTTGCCACCTCAAGGTGACTCCACCAGATGCCAGCAGCTCAGCGCTGGACTCTCCGATTGCTGGAATTATGGACACAACACGCTTTGTCTGTAGAAATAAATACCCAATCCTAGCAGGCAGACAAAGACGTGAGGCTGGAACCCCCGCATTCTGTGCACCTCACTTTTGGTGCCTGTGCTCCAGAACGTTAGCTTGGCACGTCTCAACAAGCTGCTCATTTAATAGTCTGCTTCGCCCGGGAGAGGCGCCTCCTAGCTTCACCCTAGATCTTCCCATTCTGCACAGAGATGCACCTCGATTTACAATGGGGTTACAACCTGTCTTCAGCTGACGGTGCTTGTGATGCACTGAACCCACCGAGTCTCTTGGCTGACAGCACGCGTGTGGGCCATTCCCTTGGTACCCTCAGCAGCGTCACGTACTGCTGGCCCAGAAAAAGGCCAAAATGCAATAGGAGCTGTGGTTCGTACCAAATATGGACTGAAGCGAGAGTTCAGACTCCCCTGGCGGGCAGTGAGGCCGACAGCCTGTCGTGAGGTCGATGAGCCCGCCCCCTCCGGGAATCCTACAGAAATGTCTTCCTGGGTCCTGTGGCTTCCAGGGATGCAGAGCCACTCAGAGCACGGGTCACAAGCGCTGCGATGCTCCCTGAGAACACTGCACAGATTCAGCCTGAGAGTGAGGTCAAGACTGTCGCTTACCCAGGGCCTGAGCTCCTCAGCCCTTCAAAACCCCGACAAAGCCCTCATGAGATCCTGCTCAGGCCCCTCGCAGCTAGCGGGAGCCTGCTCCCTTGCCTCTGTGTCTGTGAAATGAACTCTTGTACTCTGCCCATTCTGTCTTGGGCTTCGTCACTGCAGGACCCGATCCAGAGTTCCAGTAACAAAACCACCACGGAACCAGGGGTTCTGTCCCTTCCTCGATTGCTCTGAGACAGGACTTGTGGGCCTCGGTCCAGCATCTTCCGGGAACTTCTGCCCCTCCACTGTCCGACTGTGTGGTGTCTTCACCTCTTCGGTTCCCTGCAGTGAACACTGCACTTTCTCCTCCGCCTGGAAAGGCTGGGCCCAGGACCTCCGTCGCCCTGCAAGGCCAGCGGCCGACGCTGGACTTCTGTCCCTTCTTCCCACACAGTCTCACTTCCAGCTGCTGTTCACTTCTCTCCCCAACAATACAGACACGCTTTTACCACAGGGAACATGTCATGTTATGTATTCAGTCTATCTCCAATTTTAAAAATTACTCAGTGTCTCAAGAGAAATAGTTCAGAGTTGACTTTGGGTGGGTTAATATGTGTGGGTTAGTAAACAGTCACGGGTTCGGAAGTAATATAGCTCGTGTGACATCTTGTGTGGGGTGGAATCACCCCAGGTTGGTTCAGTATGTGTCTCATTTTCCGAGGCTCATTTTGTGCGTTTCGTTCTGATGGAGGAGAAACTGAGTCAAGCCGTGCTAGTGTCAAGCCCTGGCGTTCCGCCCCCGGGGTTCTTGGGGCACACTCTGGATTTCCCTAGGAAAGCAGGGACTGGCATTTGGAAAGCACCTGGGCACTAGCGCTCTCGCCCCTTCCCTGACGCGTCTCTCCACGATTTTTCTCTACTTTGCTTCTCTCTAGTCTCTTTACCATGGAAATTCTTATTCATAACCCATAACTGACAAGAAAAATAAATAGAACCAATGCTAAATGTGTAGAAATGAGTGGTTCAGAGAAGCACACGCCAACGCGTCCACAGCACGTGGGCATTCTGCCTCTCCTGGTTGGTTGTTTTCTCACGAGTGTTCATGAATGAGCACGTGTCACACGGTAGTGAACAGTCTGCAGAGGTCGATCTTGTGAAGTGTCTGGGCTCCTTCTTTCCTTGGACTCTGAACTCAAATAAATCCTCACCCTCCTGCTCACTCCCAGGTTTGGGGTCACTGTTCAGACAAAGGTATAGGGTTGGGGATAACATGACAGGCGGGTCGAAGACCTCTGGGGGTGCCTCAAGACCAGGCCTTCTGAGAGCATAGGCGTCTCCCTGAGGAGGGTTCACTGGTGTGGGGCCGTGAGCGAGGAGGAGGCTCCAGGCGTCTCTGAGCTTTCTGAGGCGCTTTCCAGGTCTGAGTTTCCTGCTGTGCCCTTGTCCTGAGTGTGCACGTCATCGAGTTCGCATTTCCGGAGCCACATACTGGAAGCCAGCTGATTTCTGGTGGGCGGAGATGGATCAGCTCATGGTTCTGGCAGTGCCAGGCGTGGTGCTGGTGATGCTTGTGCTTCTTCCTGGTGATTCCCAGGTGGCAACAGGCATCCGAGGACCTGTGTCTAGGCTGCCAACCTGCCCTCTGGAGCTCTGCACAAAGGTCCCGGGGCTGCATGGAAAGAGGGTCAGAGCTAGCTCCAGCCCCAGAACCCCAACGCCTCCGCGGGAACATTCAGAAACACTTCATCCTTCAGTGAGCGCGACATGAAGTCGAGCAAAACTATTTCTCAGCTTAGCAAACGCAAGAGACGGCCTGCCACAGCGCTGATGGCATCCAGATCAGATCTTCGCTCGTTTTAATAAACGTGTTTAAAGACCCTCTGGACACCACGGAAGATATCTTGCCACTGGAAATTCGAAATTGTGCATCTGGGCCATCTTCTTCATATTTGTTTGTCTTGACTACAGTGTATGGATTGTGTCTTCACCACAATGCAAAGATTCAGGCAGGCGTGAGGCGATGTGCGCCTGTCATCCCAGATTCTGGGAGCCGAGGGAAGGCTGCAAGCTCGACACCAGCCTGGGCAGCGGAGCAGGTCCTGGGTCAGAAAAGCAAATCAAGCGAACTCTGTTCTGCTTGAGTTGAAAGAGCAGGGAAGTGTCTTGCTCACGTGCTCACAGCACACGTGTGAGTTGTGTTTCCCACCCGCCCTCCCTCCCTCTCTCTCTGTCTCTCTGTCTCCCTCTGTCTCTGTCTCTCTCTCACTCTCCATTCTGCTGTTTCATTTTCTGCGAGCTGAATTTCCACCTCAGCAACCACTAATTCCTCCCAAAATGAGCCTGGAAAATCATTTCAGCTTGGAAACCAGGAGTTAATCTAAAAAGACACACAACCACAATGATATGAAAGTCTCTATTTTAGCATAGGCATGTCACACATATATAATATATATGAATACACAGAGCTATTTTACATCTACCTCTCTTCTTTCACAAAGTTCTGTCCAATAAGGAGAAAAACACACAATATACAAAATGTAATGTTGCCCTACCTCTATGAGGTAGAAAGAAAACATATGGAAGTTTAAAACAACTTAGACTAAAATAGCTATGATAGAAACTATTAAAATGTACTAGTGGAAATAGTAAAAAAATATTAAAACATATAGCAAATCTCATTTCATTCACTTACAGTAAAAGATTAAAAGGACAGTTTTGCTAGAATATAATTTATAAAAGTTTGGCTTTTCACCATTTCTTGTAATTATTGAAATGGTAACAATAGTCTAATGCACTAAAATATCTCACTGTCTCATGCTAATGAAGTTATACATTTTGGCATCAACTCAGCAAATATCACTGTAGATCTTGTTATATGGTTATTGAGCTAAGAATTACAGACACGGCTCTTAAAGAAGCAGTCCTGTACTTTTAATGGCATTTCAGAGAAACACGTGAGCAGCAGCTGCCGTCTGATGTGTCACAACAGCAGTGCTGTCAAGACAATGCACAATGACAGTCTGTCCCTGTCCGAGGATTTCCAGGTGTGGGAAGAGTGCTCAAGAGAAGCCAGCAGTGACACTGAGACCACTGTGTGACAGAACTACTTCTGCCGCATGTGGTGGCATGCACCTCTAAACCTGGCACTTGGGAGGCTGAGGCAGGAAGATCATATCAAGTTGCAGCTCAGCTAGACTACACAGAAAGACCCTGTCTCAAAAAAAAATAAACCAAAAAGCATTTTCTGGGCAATGGATAATATTTCGCTAGCCAACAAGTAGGTGAAATAATATGCCAGTTAAAATAAGAAAAAAGAGTGCCGGGCGTGGTGGCTCACGCCTGTCATCCCAGCACTCGGGAGGCAGAGGCAGGAGGATTGTGATGTGAGTTGGAGGCTGAGCTCAGGGCCAGCCTGAACCACAAAGCGAGACCCTGTCTCAAAAAACCTAAAAAAAAAAAAAAGAAAAAAGACTAAGAAGCAGACAAAGAGAAAAAAATTAAAGGAAACATTTTACTTCTTGTCTTTGAAAAGTCCTCTTCAAGATCAGAGACAGAAACAGAAGCACAGATTCTCTTTCGGTAAAACTAAATGGCATCAGCCAATGCAGAGCAAGCAGACTTCAGAGGGCAGGTGGGAGAGCAGCCTGGGCGTGGAGGGCTCACCGGGCCGTGTGCCCTGACAGGAAGCCCGCATGGCACGGAGCGAGCGGCCGGTCACGCGCAGGTCTGCGGCGCTCACCCGCCAGCCGGGGCCTCCTTCACTCTGCACTCAGCTGCTCTCCCACGTCCACCGTCGGGTGAGGTGTTTTCCCCCAAGGGAAGTGAGCCTGATGGCTGCAGAGCTGGATAACCAGACAGATCCGCTCTGCACCAGCAGATCAGAAAACGTCTGAGCAACAGACAGGAGTGTAGAACGTGGGCGGAGCACGGGTCACAGAGCGAGAGTCTGAGGGTCACTTTTTATTTTTTTGAGACACAGTCTCTCTTCATAGTTCAGATTGGCCTGAACTGGCCTATAGTTCACTATATCGCCCAGGCCAGCCTCAACTCACAGCAATCCTCCTGCCTCTGCCTCCCGAGTGCTGGGATTAAGGCGTGAGCCATCATGCCTGGCACTATAGTGTGTGGTACCAGGGATCGAACCCAGGATGTTGTACTTTTGAGGCAGACACTGGAACCACTAAGCTAAATCCCTGGCTGAAGGTCACTTTGAGAAGTGTTGAAACTCTCTGAGGGAATCCATGCATGCCTGTGAACCCAGCACCCTGGGAAACTGAGGCAGGAGGATCCACAGTGCAAGGCCAACCGGGCAACTTAGCAACTTAGTGAAGCCCCATCACCAGTTACAAAACGGAAGAAGCCCTGCACAGAACCCCACGTTGGTGACCGCTGCCAAGCAGTTTAGGAAACACGGGGTCGGGAAGCAGCCGTGGTGGGACCAGGGAGCAAACGCTTGTGTGGGCATGTTGCTACACACTAGTAGTCATTTCAAGACTTCAGAGTCTGAGGCAAGAGGATAGCAGTGAGTTCAAGGCCAGCCTGAGACTGTCTCAGAAATACATAACATGTTCCTAAATGTGTGTGTTCATGCATACATGGATACTTGTTACTTTGACAAACTGAAAATTCCTAAGTATATCAAAAAATGCAAAGATATTTACACAGTTGGTATTGTTGTACACAGCAGAAAACTCTACAACTAAAATTTCTCTTTTCTGTCAGCTTCGGGTTATGCTGACTTCCTCACCCAGACATAATTGGTTATGAATCACCAACAGTTGTGTAAACACAGTCTCTTCGGGTCTCCAGTCCCAGCACAAGCACAAGCACAAATCCGAACTATTTAGAATGATCACTCTGGAAAATGTTTACAGAAGTCTTGGGGTATTTCTGTAGGAAATTTATCAGTAAAACAATGAGGAGCTAACACACCTTTGTCTGGAGAGCCGCCCACAGTGCGTTCTGCTGAGGTCTGCACACACGAGGGGCCAACGAAGGAGCAGAGGGACCCTGGTCTACCTGGAGGAAAGTGCTCTGAACATTTTCCACTGAGTCCAAGTTAATCTTACATCCAAAAGTGTCAGAAATCTCAGGAAATCAGTTACAAATGCTGCTTCCTCTCATCTCTAATCATAGAAGATGAACGGCACAGGGGATCCTTATGAACTCAATCTGTTCCTGAAGCCCGGTTGTAGCTCAGCTTGGCTGATGAAGGCTCTGGCTCCTCCACACAGGCCCAACACTCCTCTGTCCACAGGCAGACCTCGGCGTCCTGAGAAGGACACTGGCCCAGGACTTCCCCACGGGCACCACACAGGAAAGGATGTTATAATATTCCTTCCAGAGTTCTTTTTTGGGTTAAATCTGTTTCTGAGACCATCTGGAAGCACAAGCAGCTGGCATTAAGGTTGTAACTCAAGATTTTGGTCATAAGTTAAAACTAAAATTCAGCTTGTTCAAATGCCACATCATTTTTGACTGGTGGATGGAAAACAAAGCCGCATGATGGGTAGTGACGGCTCACACATTTGGCACAGCGGCCCCGGAACGCACCCCTGCGCAGGAGAAGGTAGGCGGATTTTTATCTTTTGCTAATCAGTATTTAATGTTAAAAGGTTTCTAAATATTTTTGAGTAATCTAGATCTTTAATGTCAACAGAGATTAAATGTTCCTTTTACGCCAAGTTATTAAACCCTGCTAGATACGTTCAGTCTGTTGATGCCTTACACCAACTCCACCATCAAAAGGACCAGGAGCACAGCTGAAAAGACTTCAATTTTTAATTCAAAATGAAGGCCTCCACATGCTGCTGTAGAGAGAGGGAGGAATCTGATGTCTGCAATTTGCTTGAGCTCACCAGAGTTAGCACAGGTTGCTGGATGGACAGACACGTGCAGAGACACCAACCGCAGCGGAGATGCCCACCACACCAGCGGTCCATGTGCTCACTTTCCAAGCATTTGAATAAAGCATGGGAAAAGCCAACAGCATCTAGCCGACATTTCTAATGCAAATGTAATGGAGCCACATATCACACACACAATTTGCAATTTGCTGATAACCACATTAAAAAAATAGATGAGATTGATAATTGATATTATTTGTTAGTGGCAGTATAAACTAGTAAACTGCCATGAAAATTCGTGTGGAGATCCCTCAAAAAACTAGAATTAGAAATTCCATTTGACCCCCATTTGCCTCGTAGGCATCTTCCTGAAAGAGCTGAAGCTGTCATGCCACAGTGATCCACACACACCCATGTCTATACCAGCACAATTCAGAACATTGAGTCTTAGAAGCAGCCCGCATGCTCCCCAGTGGATGAATGGCAAAGAGAACGTGGTATTTATACCCAGTGGAACACTACTCTGCCACGAAGAAGGGTAAAGTTGGGCCATTTGCAGGTAGACTGACGCACCTGGAGACCACAAGGTTAAGTGAAGGGAATCAGACACAAGCTTGCCCATGATGTGGTTGCCTTTGTGTAAGAAACTAGAAGAATAAATAAAGGGCAAAATAAAAGACAATACGAAGTAGGAAGATGGATCTTTTGCAGCTGGGATGGGGATGAATGCAGGAGAGGAAGGTGCACACTCCCGAGCCTCACGGAGAGGAATACTCCGTAGTACAACGTGGGCTAAGAAAAATAAACTGGCAAACAACATGTAACAAAATTTCCACGATTCTTTTCCATATGAAGAACACAACAACGCCTCGTTATACAGGTCAGACTGGCCTCAGACTCGTTATGTAGCAGCTGCCTCAGAGACCATCTACTCCAGGTTATCTATGCTAAGGTCTGAATTTCCTATAGTCAAATACACACTACCTTTCACCCCCTCTTAAAATGTCCTTTGCTCATGGGTCCCAGCGCTCTGGCCACGTCTGACGCGGTTCGGAAGACCTCTTCTGTGAGTGTCTGTACTTACTGTCGGGGCTGTCTCGATGGCCTGAACTGATTCAGACACTGACTCTTCATGGTTATTTTGACTTTGGGGGAGAGCCGGAGGTCACACCGCACAGGATGTAGTGAGTAAGGCAGAGGAGCCCGGGTCACGAGCTGCCTCTCTGTGGAAGGCGCTCGGCGGCAGCATTCACCGTGGTGTTAATCACGTCTCACAAAGACACTCACAGATGTGAACTTCCAGAACTGCTGTGGAAAGTGCCGGAACTGTGGGATGAATGTGGGATGAAAGTAGAGGCCATATTTTGAGGGGAATTAATGGCAATTTGTCTTTTACTGCAGTAACTTTTATTTAAACATACATCATTTATTACAGTCACACTTTATATTTATTTATTTATTTATTTTTTTTTTTTTTATAGAACTGAAGATCAAACTCAGGACCTTACACTAGCCAGGCAGGCAGCAGAACCACGAGCTATATCCACAGCCTGATTTCCCATTTACATTTTCTCTTTGTTTTTGAGTTATCAAAATGTTATTGTGGGAAAAGATTGGAGACTTTTTTTCTTTCACTTGGGTAATTCCAGATTTTGTATCCTTCAGCAAAAAATGGAAGTAACATGACATTAGAAAGTTGTGAGAATAAAGTGAGATAATGTGCTTAAGCAATAAGGAAAAAAAGAACAGTACTTTTTCCATGTTCCTTTCTTGAAATCATAAAATTTGGATAAATATAGCACCACTCTTAAACCATTTGATGGGGTATCTCCACATGCATAATGTCAAGAGAGGTGTCCTTTGAAATTCAAAGTAAATAAAGTGATTGGCCCTGCACAACAAGAGTCTGGTCTATTTCACAAGTAGATCAACAGTGTCTCCAGGCGCTCTGCTTATAAATAGGAATTAGAAGGAAGTCCTTAGTAATTTTTATTTTCTTCTTTTCCTTCCCTTATAGTAGGATATCTCAGGTCCTTAATCTTTAATCTTGTAAAATATGAGTACTTCCTAGAACTATACATGTGATTCAGAATTGGCTTAGGCCAGAGTCTGTCAACCAAAATGAGAGAATAATATCGTCTATTAAAATCAGTTTTCAAAAATTTGAGCTAGTTTATGGGTAACAGCGATAGAAGAACATGCTAAATTTTACCACAGCAGGTTTTATAACGAGTCTGCTGTTCTTTGTCTGAAATATTTACAGAGATATCTGTAAATATTATCTGAGATTCGCTAAAAAGTGACCCTTTGGAAAGAAGTAGGCAGAGCTATGGATGGAAGGGTTTGAATCTGGGGGTGACAGTGAAGGCTGGGAAGCAGGGAAGCCAGGGTTCGCCCGTGGTTATATCTGCTTATA
>PVIR01012926.1:0-37852 GCA_004026965.1 Petromus typicus | reverse complement strand
ATCTCTAGTAATACACACACATAAAAAAAAATCAATCATGGTCCATCCCAAATAGACAGGGACAACAGATAGCTACTGAATACACGCTTTCTGAGGCTATGCACCAATGCAGGAAAACCAGATACCAAATGCAGCCTGCCAGTTCCTACCTGTGATCTCAGCACTTGGGAGGCTGAGGCAGGAGGACTGAAAGTGTTTGCGTCCAGTCTGGGGAACTGAGTGACTTAGCCAGACCCTTAGCAAAATAAAAGTTTAGAAATTAAAGAGAAAAATGGCTGGAGAAGGAGCTCAGTGTGGCAACAAAGCAAAATGAAACAAAAATATCCTTGATACCATATTTATCAATAAAATCAAAAATATACAGATATGCTCAGTAAAAGCCCCGGAGGAAATGCATCAAAGCGTCAACCGCGATTCTCTCTGGTGATTTTTATTCGTATGTTTTCTGTTTTTTGGGGGGTGCTGAGCATTGGCCCCAGAGCCTCTGCACAATAGGCAGAGGTCTGCACCCCGCTGTACCCCAGCCCGATTTTTCGAATCCTTGTTTCCTAGCGTTCCAATTTACCCATGACGAACATGCCGGTCTGTTTATTTGGTTGGTTTTTTAAAGCATCAGGAGAAATGTTTTTGCTTGCTTTCCTTTTTTTCTTACCGAGAGGTATTATTTCTGACTAAAAAAATTATACACTAAGCTTTAAAAAGTTGTTGTCTGAACGTCGGGTGTTCATTGTGCCGGATGTGCCTCTCTCTCTTCTAGCCACAACACGAAGCCTCTCTGCGCGCTCGCTGTCTACGTCAGAGCCTCAGGGACGCTTCGACCCCCATCCCCCACCAACCTCTTCCCTCTCATCTCTCCGTCCGCCCCATGGCTCCTGCCCTCCCTCCATCTCCCATGTGGAGAGACTGGGCTCTTTCTGAAGCTCCCTGCTTCAAGGCCTGATGCTCTCTGTCCTCACCTATGGCTTCACCTGCCTGCCTCAGCAGGTGAGCGTCCCCCCACCCCAGGGCCTTTGCACATGCCCTTCTCCCCGCCTGGACCCAGTCTGGCTAGCTGCAAGGATTCCTCCTCTCACCTCTACTTACATACGGAGTATCTGTGAGTTTTCCTTCAGGAAATAACAGTGTGATGTGGGAGCTATGGAAAAAGGGCAGATGTGCCAGGCTTGAGGACCACAACTATGGAGAGACGGCCGCGGGCTGGCAGTGCTGTCCGAGTGCTACACTGAGAGCTTAGTTGAGACAGACCGTGAAAGCCGGAACCTACAAGGACACAGCCCCCGGGAAGCTGCGCTGTGGGGCTCCTCGCAGGCGAGGCAGGGCGTCACTGCACCCCCAACCCCCGGCTCCCTAACCAGGGCGAGGCTGGTCCAGGTGCTTGGCAGGACCTGGTGGCCAAGGACTCCGGGCTCCCTCTGGAATCCCACCTGGCACTGCCAAAAGCTACCCCACGAAGCCCACCAGAAGGAGCAGGTGCCTCGCTGAGGCACCAAGGTCCTGCTCATCTCAGGCCGCCACATCACTGGATCTGAAACAGGTCGCTCACACCTACTCAACCTGCAGATTTGTAAGAGTACGGCGGGGCGTGGTGGCGCATGCCTGGAATCCCAGCATTCAGGAGGCTGAGGCAGAAAGATGGCTGTGAGTTCAAGGCTAAACTCAGGACCAGCCTGAACTACAAAAGGGAGACTGTCTCCAAAAAAACAAAATAAACAAAACAAACAAACAAAAAAAGAGCATAAATAAGAAGACTTCAGCAAGAGGAAGACTTGCCAATGCCGCTCAGCACTGCTGACTGAAACTAATAAATCAAGGTGACTGCCCTCCCCGGCCTGGCGTATCTCCTCCACACCAATGCACAGCCTTGGAGCTAATTCTGACAGTGGGAATTTTCTGGCGTTTAAACTGCAGATGAGTGAGGCTCTTCCATCGCCTGTCAACCCCGCAATCTTCCGCAGCCCCGCCGCCCACGGCCCCCAGGATGCAGGGGCGCACTGATGCGGCAGGAAGCCCCGCGCCCCGCCCTCTCCCTTTGATCCTCCCGCGGAACGCTGAGCCGGAGCAGCCAACCGCTCCGATGTAATTACTTTAATTCAGCCAGATGCTGGGAATTAGTCTCTTCTCCTTGCAAGTATTGTAAGGAAAGATGGCTCAGCCCAGGATGCGCTAGAAGAAAAGGCGCTGACAGCCTGAGGATGGGGGAGGGCCGACCCCCTGGCGCGGGAAGAGCTTCAAGGGGAGCTGCAGCGTCCTGGGGGTGCAGGGAGGGGGTGCCGAGAGCTCTCAGCCAGACTGGACTCGGGATTTCCAAAGCATCCTCTCCGATGTGGTTTATTTGACCATAAAGGATGTAGGTGTCACCTGCTGGCTGGGAGCCTGGGGGAAGCTCACAGAGACACCAGCTAACCCTTCACCTGGGGCCACCCCCGCTGTGTCCTCACCGCCACCGCTCAGCCCAGTCACAGGTCGGAACCTGAGGCTCGGCGCTGGCCTCTCAGCCAGGGACACAGAAGTAGGAGTTTCTGTCACTACCAGCCACTGAGCCTGGGATGGAGTCCCAGAGACCTTGGAGGCGCACCTGTCCGCAGTGAGCCTGAGGGGCTGAACACGGGGTCCACCAGGCCTGCCCACAGGGGCAGAGAGCTCAGCCAGCAACACCCGTTCTAGGAGTTTCTTTCCTCCTTGCTTTACGGCCCTGTCCACCAACTCTGTTTTCTGGAGTCCATTTATTTTTTGCACTGAACTCAACACCTTCACATTGAGCTACGTCCCTAGCACTTCTTAAATTGTTATATTCTGAGACAGGGTCCTGCTGTTGGAGTTGCCCACTCTGGGCTCACAGCTGGAATCCTCCTGCCTCAGCCTCCCACAGTCCCAGGTTTACAGATGTGCGCCACCACGCCCAGCTCTGCTTCTGAATGCCTTATTTTCCCATGGGAAGGCCCTCAGAGCAGAATCCATGGCCTCAGGGCCGGAAGGTTAAAGACCTCAGCTCTAGAGCCAGGTGCCCGGGTTCAGATGCCTGTTACTCAGTGGCTCTGTGGTCTCTAACCCTGGCCGGGTTGTTTCTTCACCTGTGACAGGAGGCCCAAAGGAGCTCATTAGAATGCACCAGGTAATAATCTCCACACCATGAGCGGCCAGGAATGCTTAGCGAGGGGGGACCATGTCGCTGCACCACCCTTGTCAGGTGCAGAGCAGGACCTGGGAGGGCTGAGGTCAAGACGTCCCAACAGCCTGGAGGCAAAGGCAGATGCCAGCGCCCCCAGCCTTTCAGGAAGTCAGGCATTACACAGCTGTGCAAATTTGTGAAGCAAGGTCACTGTTCTTATTAAAGAACCTTTGCTCTGGGAAATATATTTTTCAGGAAACATGTTATATTCCACTAATCTATAATATGTCCAACTGCTGCTATTGTAAAATGAAATGCTCAGCCTTGAGCTCACAGCAATCCTCCTGCCTCTGCCTCCCGAGTGCTGGGATTACAGGTGTGAGCCACCACGCCCGGCACTGTGGTCTGTGGTTCTCATTGCTGGTGGGTGTGAGTTTCTATGCCCGGTATTGTTGCATGTGGTTACCAGGGATCGAACCCAGACCCTTGCACTTGCAAGGCAGGTGACAGAACCACTGAGCTAAATCCCTGACCCAGTGAATATACAACTTTGAAGTCTTTTCTGTTCATGTGGACGGTATTGGGTGCCGATGAGGCAGGAGCGCTGCCCAGGAAGGTCTGAAAGTCTCATTTCTCTCCTCACCCTCCTGGACAGCCCAGGCTGGGCCCTGGCCTGGGGCCTGTCCCGCACCCGTCCCCTCTTCTCCTCCCGGTTCCCAGTTGACCTTCCTGGCTCTCAGTCCAGGGGATGCGGGGATTTTAGAACCAGGCTGAGCTGGTCTGAACTGTGACTCTGCTTCCTACTCCCTGGACAGGCGACCCAGTCTCCCCGACGGTCAGTGCCGAGCGCCCAGGACGGCCGTGGGGAGGGGACATCACAGAGCCCCTCCCAGAGCGACGGTCGGTGTCAGGACCACAGATCATGTTAGCGGTCGCCGTAGTCCCCAGCCCCTTCCTGTGACCTCCTCCTGCCTCGCCACAGCCTTGCAGAAGGAGTAAAAGCAGAGTCTGCCGGGCCTGCAGAGCCCAGCTTGCCAGCACGTGAACACACACACACCGTCCACTCCACTCTACCCCAGGGATAAAACTGAAAAGGACAACTGGACATCAAGCGCCCAGGACTGAAAGGTCGTGCGTCAGCACTGCTGCCACTGGGGCAGTCTGGTGCCAGGACACACGGGGACTGTCGGCACCCTGGCACAGGACCCGTGTTCCTGTCTGCCCTGGCCTCACGGCACTCTGACTGCCAGGCCCCTCTGTCTCGCTCTGGTGGGACAGGACTCCCCGCAGGCCCGGTCCCCCCAGGGACACAGGGCCCTGCCCCATACCCACCAGCCCTCCCAGGGCCCCTGCCACTCACTCACCCGACAGTTGCTGAGCTCCTCAGCGGCCAGGATGATGGTGCCGCATTTCTTGCCTGGGACACCACTGGGAGACAAGAACAGAGCATGGAAAGGCGGCCGCAGACCGGCCCGAGCACTCCGGGAACCCTCCCGGCCAGCTGCCTGCCCCAGAGCCCCAGCAAGGCCTGAGCCTTTCCAGCTCCGTGGCAGTGCGGCCTACCGTGTGGCCTTCTTGGGCCACAGGGGCGCCCCGCCCCCTGCTCGCAGAGCCCTTGGGAGGCAGTGCCTGCAGCGAAGTCCTAGAACTGCAAAAGCATCCAGACTCACCCGGAAGCTTCCGGACCAGTGGTTCTCAGACTTTCCATCCAAAGACCACTTCTGTGGGCAAAAGACCTTGTGGGCTGTCCACCCCACCCTGCCCGGCTGACTGATCCAGGGCCCCAGGTTCCAAACCTTCCAGCCCTGGCTGCTTCAACACACGAACAGGAGGAGGACAAGTAGGAGAGGCCAGGCCTGGTGTCCCCTGGGGTCACCTCCCTGGACCCCTCTGGCTGGGGTCTCCCTAGAGGTGACAGAGCCCAGCTGGCTGCAAAGCTCCACAGTAAGAGGGGGCCCAGGACGAGGACCAGGGGCCCCCAGACGGGAGAGGTTACGGCAACAGGCTGAGAGTGGCTGTGTGACTTGGGGCAGTTCCCACACGGGGCCCAGGGCTGAGTGTACCACAGCTCCTGTTCACTCGCTTGCACACACCGCCACGGCCGGGGCCCTTGGCATGTCCTTGGAACACACTTTGAGAACCACTGATAGAGCGGCTCCGGCCGGGGCGGAGGGCAGCAGGATGGGGGAGCACGGCCCACACTGAGAGCCGGCCCTGCCCCTGGGCCGGAGCCCTCCTGCTCTGCCAGAGTGAAGAAGACAGGGCTGGGAGGCCCGGAGGAGAACCCTCAGCCGCAGCCTCCTCCGCCGAGGCTCCATCTGTTCGTCGCCACCTCCGAGTCCTTCTATTTCTGCTCTCTCTCCCTCCACTCCAGCCGGGCTGCTCCCACCGCTCGGCCCCCTCCTTCAGCCTCCCCCCACCATGCTCGCCTGCTCCAGCCTCCCCTCGCCCTGGTCCCGCACCCCTTCTCCACCCAGAAGCCTGGTGGCCAGCAGGAGCCGCCCAGGCCCACAGCCCACTCTGCTGGAGGACGGGACGGGGGGGCGGTTGCTGTTGTGGGGAGAGCGAGGAAAGGTGGGGAGCATGCAGGGGTCACACACAAAGCAGCCAAACGCATGCGGTCAGGGTGGGGTGAGGGCCCAGAGCCGTGGGCAGTGAGGGCTCACTGAGCCCGCGTCGAGGCAGCAGGAGGCTGAGCCAGCCTGGATACGGAGGAGGCGGGGAGAAGGACCCAGGGACACCCTGAGGTCCCGAGGTCCCGAGGTCCAGCTTGCTGGGGGTCAGGACCTGGGCCCAGATACAGGTGCCCTGTGCGGGGCCGCGTGAAACAGGAGGACCCTGGGGCAGAGAGGGCTGTGACCTACCCGTTGGACACGGCCGGCATGGGTTTGCCTGTCCTGGAGTTCAGGCTGAACGCTCCTATGCTGTGGAGAGAGGAGACAATGCAGCCATGATCGTGGGTCGAGGGCCAGAGAGGCCAGGACACCTGCCAGTCAGAGCAGTCAAGCCAGGGACAGGACTGGAAGTGACAGGCTGGGGCAGTGCCGGTGCTTCCCAGGACTTCCGAGGCCACAGGCACAACCCATGATACCAGAGGTTCTCAAAGTGAGGTCCCCAAACCGGACACGTCAGCATCCCCTAGAAATGGACGTTCTTAGGCCCCACTTTTCCTGTCTGGTCAGAAGCTCTGGGGCTGGAGCCTGCCCATCTGCCCAGGTGGCCTGCAGCCTGCTACAGGGACAGACCCACGATGATACCCAGGCCCTAGCAGCACGCTGTGGGAGGGTGAGACCGCGGAATAACCCGAGATGACGTGACCGAGTGGCCGCATCTCCCCCTAGGTTCCAGTCCCAACCTTCACCACCTCAAACTGTGACTCTATCTGGAGATGAGGCCTTTATGGAGGCCCTGCAGGGGGGCCCTAACTCCGCGTGCCTGCTACCCTATAAAAACAGGTGGTGAGGGGACAGGTACACGGAGACGGACACCAGGTGAAGACACAGGAGGCAAATGGGTGTGGTGGCATACGTCTGTAATCCCAACACTCAGGAGGCTGAGGCAGGAAGATTGCTGTGAGCTGGAGGCCAGCCTGGGCTACAGGCTGAGACTCTGTCTAAAACAACACACATACAGAGGGCGGAGAAACAGTACAGCCTCTGAGGCCAAGGCAGGCCTCAGAGGATGAATCTATTTCTTAATCTTGAACTTCTAGCCTCCAGAATAGTCAGAAAATAAAAGTTCTGGTCTTTAAGTCACTCAACCCTTGGTACTTGCCACAATAGCCCTAGCAAAAGAATACAGTCGTCCCTAGTACCCATGAGGGGCAGTGCTGGGACACCTGCAAAGAGCAAATTCCTGACTGCTTGGTTCCTTCTGTAACGTGATGTGTTTGTACAGAGGCCCCACTGTACGTTTTCAGTCATCTTTCAATTGACTGTAATACCTAATATGCTGCAAACGTATTACACAAATAGCACTGTGTAGAGAGCAACGGCAGGAACTTTGTATTTACTCAGCACAGACACAATTGTTGAAGATATTTTCGACCTTCAGTTGGCTGAATGCATGGACCCGGCATCTAGACACCCAGGGCTGGCTTCACTGGTTTCACACACAAAACCCTAACCCTCGCGTCTGGCCCAGAATAGATACCCAGTAAACAGCAGCTGCTAAGGGGTAGTCACGACGCCAACTAAACTTAGACACAGGGAACCTCCGATGGGCCAGGAGGTCCACCTCCTTGCCAGTGTCTCCTCCGGCCTCGGCGTCAGGTCGTGTGTGCCCGGTGAAGCCCCGCGTGTTAGCCAGCCCCCCTGGGATGTCGGCCCAGTACCCCAGTGCCCGGCCCAGCGTAATGGGCTAGACACAGCCCTGAGCAACTCACGGACGCTGGACCCAGCAAGTGGGGACCGCAGACACATCCTCACTCCCACACATCTCTCTTGGGCATGAGAGGGGCTCAGGAAAGATCAAAAGCTATAGACGGGCCATTTCCAGGATAAAGGAACAGGAAACAGCGGATGTGCTGAGGACCCCTACCCTCCCCAAGGTGGAGAAAGGACATCAAGTTGGAGTAAAAATGGTGAAGGAGCCGGGGGTGGCAGCACAGGCTTGTCACCCCAGCTACACTTGAGGCTGAGGCAGGAGGATTGCAAGTTTCAGGCCAGCCCAGGTAACTCGGCAAAATCCTGTCTCAGGAAGAAAGGGCTGACGATGTAGCACAGTGATTCCTGGGTTCAATCCTTGGTACTGCTACCACTACCAACACCAAAAGACAAAGTTTTAAAAAGAGGTTAAAGAATGTTTGTCAGCAAACAGCTGGCAAGTAAGATTTTTTTTTTCCCCAGTATAGAGACTGAACTCAAGACCTTGTACTTGCGAGGCAGGTGCTGTGCCTGAGCTAAATCCTTGGGCCCAAATATGAATTTTATAGCCTTTTCTGAAGCGGTTCTCCAAACTGTTGAGGCTTCGGATCTTGCCAAACCTGAGTTTTCCCATTTTCACTGAATGATGTCTCTGAGTACAATTTCTGGGAACCCTGAGCTGGGACTTCTCCAGGTCACGGAGACCTTCCCAGAACTCAGACGTGACCACAGTTACTGGGGGTGAGACAAGGGCCTGGGAAAAAGGGACCACACACACTCATGAGTGCACACGCGCACACACACACACGCGCGCGCGCACACTGCAATCGCTGACAGCGCTGAGGGACAATGCCCAGTGGGAATAGAAGCAGCCAGAGCTGCTGCCAACCCAGCCTGACCCTGCTGGCCCCAAGGCCTGTGCCACCCACAGGATACTCCTGCCTGGGTCCTGCCCTGGGGCCTGCTCAGGAACACGGACAAGAGAAGCCACCTCTACCCCCGCTGGCCCTGGCAGACCAGTGAAGCCACCCTCAGACTTCCTCACCCCAGACCTGCTCAGAATAGCAGCTTTGCCCCCAGATGCACCTCAAATTCTATCACAAAGATTGTTAGTCAGGGTGGAATGGGAAGGCTCGCTGCACCAGACTGAAAATACTCTGAGGGACAGGCTGATTCAGTCGGGCCCAAATTCAAACCCAACCAGTCTCACCTCCTGGCTACACGGGTACGGGGCTTTGGCCTTTGGAGTCTCCTCACCCCAGCCACTCTGCAGATGCCCATTGCAACTGGCCACTGCTCTGCCATACACCCCTCCCTGCTGGCCCTTGGCAAGGTGGATAGGAAGTCAGCCCATTCCCAGGGTGCAGCCCGACAGGAAGTGCCCCCCCATACACTTACGTGAGGGGCTTCTCCAGGCGGCTCCCAGAGGACCCCACAATTTCTCCAAGGGTGCAAAAGGCCTGGCCCAGGAAATCCTGCGAACCCAGGGCACAGACAAGGCCAGTCATCTCCTCTGCTCATGGTCCCCACCCCCCCACCGCCTGGCCCCCCACAGGGTCAAGCACATTCTGCAGCACAAGGCCCAAGGCTGACCCACAAAACAACATTTAAGAAACGGTGGCCCGGGGATTTAGCTCAGTGATTTGGGCACCTGCCCTACATGCACAAGGGCCCAGGTTCAATCCCTGGTAACCACATACAACAATGCCAGGTGTGGTGGCTCACGCCCACCAGCAATCAGAACCACATACCACAGTGCAGTGTCTCCTGCCTGTAATCCCAGCACTGGGAGGCAGAGGCAGGAGGATTGCTGAGTTCAAGGCTGAGCTCAGGACCAGCCTGAACTACAAACCGAGACCTTATCTCAAAAAATTAAAAAAAGAAATCTTACAGAAGAGCTGGGGTGGGGGCATTCTTGGGAGGACTCACATGTTTGGATAAATCAGGGCTCTTGGAGTCCACATCGTACCTGCAGGGAGCACAGAGACACGGTGTAGGGGGGACCCCTGCGTCCCCAGGATAGTCAGGCCGCTTCCCACCAGCTCAGGCCCCAACACTGTGGCTGTCGCTGGGCTGAGGCCAGGAGGCACGGAAGGAGCCTCCAGGGTAACAAGGTGGAAATGGGGTCCTGGGCAGACGCCTCAGAAGTCTGCACTGCCCCTCCTGTGCCGGCTACACGGCCGTCTCAGCCTGCACCCCCACTCCCCACCCCACCAGCCCCGCTCTCCACGCCTCCCGTGGCCTCGCCTGTGACCGGCCCTCGCCACTCTGGTGGCCTCAGCTCTCCCCGCCCAAGCCAGCGGCCCCACGGCACTTCCCACTGCCCGCCCCTCCCCACCTGACACCCCAGAAACAACAATTTCCCGCCTGCTCCACGGACCCAAATCCCACCATCTGGCTTACTGCCAGGAGGCGCCTCTCCCTCCTCATGGGTGCCGGGGGCCCTTGCGGAGGGGGAGACAAAGGGGCCCCTCAGAGCCCCTGTGACAGAGCGAGAGGCCAACAGATGCCCCAAGTACAGGGGATTTAGGGGTCCTAGGGACAGAGCCCAGGCTGGCATCAGGGTGGCTTCTCAGCAGCCACAGGACTGCTCCCCTGCCCCCCCAGGTCTGGGCCCAGCCCCCACCCAGCTTCCTCTGCTCCCCTTGGGCACCTCTCTCCCTTACAGGTCGAAGCGGAGGTTCTGCTTCTCCTCAAAGAAGTAATCCACAATGAACTTGCGCACGAAGTCGGGGTTCAGCGTGTTGTCGATGACTTCAGTGCGTCCAAACTACAAAGGAAGGGGCGGGTGGTTCAGGCTGGGTCCGGCTCCCGCATTACGAGACGTGCCCTCCGAGCTCCTGTCTCCATCCCCTCGGATCAAGGGGCCCTCTGAGCTTCTCACTGGCACAGAGACCACACTGCAGCACACAGGAGGCGCCAACCTCCAGCGGTGTGCAGCCTCCCCGACCTTCACCCAACCCATGTCCTTCAGGGCCTCCCCCTCTGACAAGGACAGCGTCCCCGGAGGCCAATGGTGAGGCCCCTTCCACTGCCCGGAAAGCCAACCCTGGCCCCCTGACCTCACTCGAGATGACCAGGGTCCTGCTGGCACCTTCACAGTGGCTGGGCGACCTGAGCCAGACGCCAGGGACCCTCACTCTGCTGCGGAGGCCACAGTCCTGGGGTCGTCTGCCCCCAGCCGTGCATGACCAACACTGACGCTGAGTGCCCTGGGCTTTGAATTGGGCACAATAGACATTCATCATCCGGATCCCAGGAAGCTCCCCAAATGATCCTGAGCAACCCCCTTCACCTGGACCTCGATATCACCCAGAGGACTCGTGAAATGGCTCCTGCACAGTAGCTCTGGGGCGAGGCCTGGGAATCTGCATTTTTCGAAAGTGCCACCATGCGTGGCACTGTGTGGGGGAACTGAGGCTGATGAGGGAAGGGCGGGCTGCATCACGGCTGCGAGTCCCATCCCCACCAGCAGGTGCGGAACACCAGTGTTTGCGACAGCCTCTCACTGCGTGTTCCAGGCTGGCGCTGAGCTCACAGCCGCCCTCCTGCCTCGGCCTCCCGAGCGCTGGATTATCGGTATGCACCCGCCGTTGGGCATCGCTGCAGTTCTTCTACAACTGTTTTTTTTTTTTTTTTAAGGTTTTTTGAGACAGGGTCTCGCTTTGTGGTTCAGGCTCGCCCTCAGCTCAGCCTCAAACTCACATCACAATCCTCCTGCCTCTGCCTCCCGAGTGCTGGGATGACAGGCGTGAGCCACCATGCCCGGCACTGTGGTATGTGGTACTGGTTGCTGCTGGGCGTGGGTCTCCACACCCAGTATTGTTATGTGGTTACCGGGGAATCGAACCCGGGTCCTTGCGCTTGCAAGACAGGCGCCGGAACCACTGAGCTAACTCCCCGGCCCCCTTCTACAACTGTTTTTAAGCCAGGCAGGATGTTCAGTACCGAGCTACACAGACACAGAGAACAAGGCCCCGGCGCCTACAGAGGCCTCTCCCCGGGGGAAGAGCAAGACACAGGAGACACAGATAGCCAACGGTGCCCACAGAGCAGCAGAGGTACCAGGCAGGGCCCTTGCCCAGGCTGCCTGGGAGAATTCATTCCTGGTGAAGTGTGAAGACGATGAAATGCACAAGAAAAACAGGGGTACGGGGTGCTGTGCTTTAGATCTGAAATGTGCCCCCAAAGTCCCACGTTCTGGTGCAGCCTGTAGCAGGTGAGCGGGTCCTGGGCTCCACTTCCAGGATCTAGGGCTACTGTCACCTGATGGGACCCTGGGAGCAGACAGAGACTCAGGAGATGGGCCTGGTCGCCGGGGGCTGCTCACAGAACATGACCTGGGGGACTACATCTTGTCCCGGCCCTTCCCTTTCTCTCAGCTTCCTGGCCCCCGTGAGGCCAGCAGCTTCCCTCTGCTATGTCCTTCCGCCATGCTGTTTCTGCTTCCCTGCAGGCCTGAGGCCAGAGTCAGCTACCACGGACTGAACCACTGAACTGTGGGCCACAACAAACCTTTTCCCTTCTAAGCTGTCGTCCCGGGCATTTTGTCACAGCAGTAGAAAGCTAACAACACACCAAGAATCCTTCCTAGCATACTGAGACGGCCATCTAGTTGCATGGTGGTCTGCAGCCCCTCCACTCTGGAAATTCGCAGAGTGATTCTCACTCACAGAGATACAAGTGCGGTCTGTACAGGAGAATGCAATGGGTTATTACCCTGTAGATGTCGACAAATCTATGGGTATATTTACATCCGAATTGCCAACTGCCTATAGATGTGTTATTTAATTTATCTCAAATAATTATAAAATCTTACTGGTCTCCTTATTAGTCAATAAATTAAATATATCTTGTCATAAGTTCATTTTATGTTTGTATGAGAGTCAAGAGTTTTCCTTTGTAAGAAATACATCATTTAATAGATGCTTTTAAAAAATACTTATGCTCGTTGGACGTGGTGGTGCACACCTGTAATCCTAGCACTCAGGAGGCTGAGGCAGGAGGATCACAGCATGTTCAAGGCCAGTCTGGGATAAACACAGAATTCAAGTTAGCCTGAAATACACAGTGAGGCCCTCCTCGCTGGGCTTCCTTTTTTTTTCCTAAAAACAAAACAAAACAAAAACACAAAAACAAACCCAAACTATGCTTCTTTAAAAGTTCCCTAGGTAGTTGCAATGAACAGATGGAGTTAGAACCACTAATGAATAAGAATAGAGCAGCAAGAAGAAAGAAAACACCTACTGAGCCCCTACTGCAGGCTCCTGGATCAGAGGAATCATTATCTCACTCAGTTCTTTCCAAAGTCCTGAGGGTTACTGCGTGTTTTACACATGAAGAGTCAGAATCGGCAAACAAAGACATGGTCTGCTTCACCCACATTATGGACACCCCTGTGCCAAGGCGATGGGGAGGACAGGGGATGCCAGGCTGTTACTCCAGCTTCCTGTCTCACCTCTAAACACCACGGTAATCCTAGCTATCACCCTGTTGGCCTCCAATTAGAACCAAGAATTCCTAACACCTCCTGTCTTCAGACAAAAGAAAATCTCTCCTAATGGCTTTCTGCGGAATATTCCTGAGAAGCACCGGTTTCCCAGGGAGCGTGCTCCTCGGCTGCCATCCTCCGCCAGCGACCCCAGCAGGACCGACCCTGCGGGGTCCACCGCCCCCACCGCCCCACCCACCGCAGCCCAGCCCAGAGTCTGAAGAAACACCCACCCAGGTGCCGCTTCTAAAATGGCACTCGAGCTGCCTCAGAGGGGAATTCTCTGGAGTCCCACTGCCTGGGAAGAAGATGGGGTTCCCCTGGAAACGGGGCAGGTGGGGGCTCCAGGTGCACCCCCAGCATCTCGAGCCAGGGGAGTGAGGCTGGGTAGTGAGGGTAACTAACACGCACACATCACCTGCAAACCTGCAAGCTGAGCATTTCTAGAGGTGTTTTATGGCCTTTATTCCTTGCACTAATAAATGGGAAAGAAGCTAGAAGAGGGATTTTAAATATGAGAAGCCACTAGGTCCCTGTCAAGCCCTATTTAAATGCCTGTGAGTGACAGCAGCAGTGTGGCCAGCGGATGCCAAGAAGAAAAAATCACTCTGGCTACCATATCTCACTCTCCACAGAACTGGTTTCGGGCTGGAAGGGCCTCAAGAGAGGTGACGGGTTGGCACCCAAGCTGGACAGGCACCTGAGGGCTGCCCCCTGACGGCTGGGCGGGAGGCAAATCCTGCCCAGGGAACCAGGGGCAGGAGGACCCCTCACAACCCAGGACCTGCAGGCCGGTCACCCTCGGGGCTCTGGCAGCACCTGCCCCTCATCCTAGGTCTGGCTGTCTGGCGGGAAGTGCCCGAGGGACATGGAGTGGAGCACAGACACCAGGCACCAGGGCCCAGGAGTTGCTCAGGAAACCCAGGAACTGTCCAGGGGCTGGGAGGGCTGTGGTGTGGACAAAGGAGGAGGCTGACAGCCCGGGCTGGGAAACCTGCTGTGGAGGCACAAAGAAAGCCCACAGGAGGCCACTTCCCCGCTGAGAGCTAGCTTCTCCCTGGCAACAAAACTCAGAGGAAAAAGCTGACATACCACAAACGATGCCCCCGTGGGCTCTGCAACCTCTGTGACAAGCCCCAAGAATATCAATTGAGCAGCATTAATTACCCATCGTCAGCCCAGGGAGACCTCCGAGGAGAGGCAGCTTGAGACTTCACTGTGGGCTGAGTTAAGTAGCGACCAGAGACTCTGCTCAGCCCAAGAGTTGGTGTTTACAGGGCGAGGTGGGCAGCTAGAGGCCAGCAGGGTTAGGATGGAAAATCCAGGCCAGGTGTGCAAGGTCCCCGGCCCAATCCCGCCACCAGGCCAGGATGGGCAGCTTCTGGGGGATTATCAGCTTCCTGAAGCCCATGGGGTTGGGGGAGGACACTGCTCATCCCTTCCAGCAGCCTCACCCTGTCCTCTGATCAGCGGCCACCAGCTGCGTTAGACCACTGGAGGCACTGCCAGAGGGCAGCGGGGGAGACATTTGTGTTTTTCCCCAGGCCTGCAGGGACCCCACACCTCCACCCGCAGACTGCACAGCCTCCTGCACTGCCCCTAGCTCAGGCAGTGAACAGCGCCCCGCTGCTGAGCCCCTGGCCCCATGTCAGCCCTGTGGATTTCCTGCCTCAGAAAGAAATCACTACCTTAAAGTCTCCCCATTACACATCTGGGCAGAAGCCTCCTTCCTGCAGGTACTGACTGATGTATCTTCTTCTTCACCAACATCCACACACAGACAACTCCCAGCTCGCCAGGCTGCACATTGGCACAGTACCTGGTCCCACCCATTCTGCTCAGAGCCACCTCCTGTCACCAGGAAAGCGCAGCGCCCACGCAGGCTGCCAGGGTCCTAGTACTGTGGGGTGCAGGGCGTGTCTCTAAGGGTGGGGACCGTGAAGCATCCCCGGCCATCCTCACAGGAGGGGAGGACGGCGTCACCCCTGCATTCCTCTTCTGGGCCCATGGGGAGGTGGTGACACCCTGAGACCGAAGGAACGCAAATGTGCATCCCCATCTTCTAGGGAGGAGCCAGGCTCTGCCCTGCTGTGCCGAGAAGTCTCCAGAAAGCTCAGCCTGAGGGCCAGGGGCTTAGCTCGAAGGCAGCTCTCACGGTCTCCAGGGCCAGCAGAGGCAAAGTTCCCAGGGCAAAGTCTGGGGCGCGTTTGCTTGGGTTCAAATCCCAACTCTACTTCACACTGCTGCTGTGACCTTGGCTAATCCTTTTTTTACTTTGTGATACCAGGAATCGAACTCATGACCTTGCTTGCGTTTGGCAGGCGGGCAGTGCAGCTGAGCTACACCTTCAGTTTGGCTAATCCCCTTCACCTCTCTGTGCCTCAGTTTCCTCTTCTATGACTGGCATTAAGAGGTATCCACATTTCATATTATAGCCTTGTCGGCAGCATAAATGACTCGATTTATACAACACACCTAGCAGAGAACCTGGGACATGAAGCAGGGTTGGTGAGTCAGTGACTCTATACTCTGCTTCGTTCGTCTTTTCTTTTGGGGTGGCATTAATGCCAGCTGAACCAAGGATCCTCACATGGAGCTGCCTCCTTCATCTTTTTCTTTTTTCAGTTTTTTGAGACAGGGTCTCAGTTTGTAGTTCAAATTGACCCTGAGCTCCGCCTCAAACTCAGCAATTCTGCGGCCTCTGTCTCGAGTGCTGGGATGACAGGCGTGAGCCACCACGCCCAGCACTGTGGTATGTGGTGCTGATCGCTGCTGGGCGTGAGTCTCCACACCTGGCATTGCTGTATGTGGTTATCAGGATCAAACCTGAGATCCTACACTTGCAAGACAGGCGCTGGACCCACTGAGCTAAATCCCCAGTCCTTGGCTTTGTAAAACTTTTGATTTTGAGACAAGATCTCACTGAATTATTTTAGGCCCGCCTTGAAATTTTTCAAATTGCAAATCCATTTAATCCTTGTATTAAATGATGAGCAGAATACTATCACCCCCATTTTACAGGCAGGTAAACTGAGCAAAGAATCAGTTACTGAGGCGGCTGCCCAAGGTTACACAGCCAGTGAAGAGCAGGAACGGGCTTCGAACCCTGCCAGGGTGACACCCGATCAATAAGGTGATGATATAGCCACCGATAGGAGACTCTTTTTTTTTAGGTTTTTTGAGACAGGGTCTCACTTTGTGGTTCAGGCTGGCCCTGAGCTCAGTCTCAAACTCACATCACAGCAATCCTCCTGCCTCTGCCTCCCGAGTGCTGGGATGACAGGCGTGAGCCACCACACCCGGCACTGTGGTATGTGGTACTGGTTGCTGCTGGGCATGAGTCTCCACGCCCAGTATGGTATGTGGTTACCGGGGAATCGAACCTGGGTCCTCGCGCTTGCAATAAAGGCACCGGAACCACTGAGCTAACTCCCTGGCCCAATAGGGGACTCTTAGTGGGGAAGAGGAAGGTATCTTCTTTAATTCCCTAAGCCCTACCTGACCTCTGACCCCTTCAGTGCCCCTCCCTTGCGCCTCTCTGGCCAGCTGCAGCGGGCAGGGTAGCACTGCAGCTCAGGTCTGCAGGTGAGGGGCCCTGACCTCCTCCACCCAGCCCCCACCCTACACAGTCCTGGACCCTCCAGCGATTTCCTCAGAACAAGCTGACCTGCATCTAAAGATCTGGGAGCTGATAGGGACTTCTGACCAGGGATCTAGCAGTGGCAGATTGGGGGGGGGGGCAGCTGGAGCAGCACCCCACTTTTCCAGCAGCCCCTTAGGTCCTCCTTCCCTGCCTGCTTCACATCCTGACTTATCTTCAAAATCCTTTCAGCTCTTTTAATTCCCCCGTGAGCCTGTACAGACCCTCAGTTTAACAGATCAGGAATGGAGTCCCCAGGACACCCCAAAGCGTGGAGCCCGCAAGGCCAGGAGGACCAGGATCCCAGGAGTGCCACGCACAGTGTCCTGGGGTGCTGGTGAGGCACTCCATAAGCCTAAGCACCCCAACTTGTACAAACCACAGCTGGACGGAGCTGCCCAGACACCCCAGCCGTAGAGCCCTGTGGCCGTGCCAGTCAGGACAGAAGGAGCAGCGCCTGGCTCTCCCTCCCAAGCCTCCCAGCCAGCTCCTCTATAATCTCACCCATCAAGATGGCTGAATAGGGGGGTTCTAAGGCCTCGCTGCAGAGCCCTGCCCCGGCCCCTCGTGAATGCCATTCACCAGGATTAAAACAAGAGGCCGGCAAGCCGTTTCTGCTCTGACAGAGACAGGCGCAGGGGATGTGCATCCTGTAGTGTCCCGGAGGGGAACGGCCTGGCCGCCGCTTGGGTCTGCGAAGCCCTCGTGGGCGCTCACCCAGAGGCCACGCCCACTCTGTACAGCATGGGAGCCAGGCCGGTCAGGGGCCCGTCTAACTCCCAGGAGCCCTGACACTCACGCTTGGGGTTTCTTGCTCCTGGTCACCTCTGAGGCGGAGGGAGTTGGGGCCCCAAGTGAGTGAGGAGATCTCCCTGCCAAAGGAGCCCAGGACGGGTGGGCACCTGCTCCCTAGACAGCCCAGCAGTGGTCTAGGAACTGCTACCGGCTTCTAACGAAAGGCTTCCAGCCAAGAAGCATCCTTTCTCACTAGCCATTATTCCAGATAATCTGTTAAGTGGGCCCAACTCCTTGCTAAGGAGCTTGTTAGCCTAGAAGCTAGCAGATGACTAGCCCCTAACGCCCAGCGGGCCAGGGGCAGGTGGAGGAGGGGCAAGGCTTGTACATCCACGCTGCCTGGAAGTGGTAGCAACCTCTCTGATGTTCCCTCCCTGGGGAAAGTCTTGGTTCTGGCACAGGGCTTCTTGGAAAGGCATCAGGAGCCTTCAGCATGCCAGGCACTTTACAGGAAGTGGCTCACTTCATCCTCACGGTGGGCCTGCAAGCGGAAGTACTCACCTGAGAGCCGCTGGGCAGGTGGCCAATGGTTTTGGACTCTACTTCAGAGCCCACGCTCACAACAGCTCAGCCACAATTGCAGCATGCACCTGGACACTAATACCTGAGAGTAAACAGATGTCCCAGCTGCCAACGCACCTGGCCCAGCACCTTGGGCCGACCAGAAAAGCAAACATCTTCCTTCAGATGAAATCTTGGGATCTCATGGAAAGCACTACACAGACATCTCTGGGTGAAGGGCCAGGGGGAGGCAGGAGCCACATACACATTCAGAGGTGGATAGAAAAGCCCACTTTGGACCGGACAAGGTGCCACATGCCTATAATTGCAGCTCTCAGGAGGCTGAGGCAGGAGGGTTACCGCAAGTTGGAGGCTAGCCTGAGATATACTGAAACCCTGTCTCAAAGAAACAAACAAAAAAAAGCCCACTTTGAAACCCAGTGGCCTGGGCGGAGATGAGGGCTCAGAAGAGCACGTTTGCATCCCGGCTCTGCCCGTCTGAGCTGCTGGGTGAACCAAGGAGCTGAGTATCACATTTTCGTCATCTGTGGCGTGGTAGCGCCTCGGAAGACCACGTGGGCCACTGCTGCGGGCACTGGACACGGGGTGGCACGCCAGGCAGGACAGGGATGGAGTCGCTCCTCAGCTCCACGTGACAGTGCTGTGTGATAATAGTAACTTCAGTATCGAGCCTGGCATGCACCGTGCTACAGTCTGTCATCTGCTCCCCGCCACAGCGAGCTGGCACAGTGAGCCCACTGTATTGTCTTAAAAATAAATAAATAAACAAGAAAATACCAAAACTCAGCAAGGTAAAGGGAAGTGGCAATGACAGGATCAGAAGGGACACCTGTGATCGAGATTTGCTATGCCAAAGTGAGTTCTAAAGCTCTAGCCCTGATCCAGAGTGGTGGCTCATGCCTGTAATCCTAGTGCTCAGGAGGCTGGAGCAGGAGGATCACCGTGAGTGTGAGGCTGGCCTGGGCTACACAGTGAGACCTTGTCTTGGAAAACAAAACAAAAAATGCCCCAATCCCGAGTCTGTGGGTAGGTACCCAATTGGTCCCCAACGCAAAGCTGTGGCCCTGGATGGCTGCCTCCTGGTGACAGGGGGCCACAGCCCTGCAAAAGCAGCTCTGTGACAAGAGAAAAGGCCTCGCAGGGCCCGCAGCTTGAGAGAGAGCTCCTGCAGAAAGAGAATAGTGCGGGGAACCAGCCCAAGCCTCCCTGGGCGCTGTCTGCCACAGAGGTCTACCCAGCAAGGGCACACTGGTCCCACGGCCTGGTGGGCAGAATCTTCCTACTTCCTCGTGTCCCCGCGCCAATGTACTCCCCATGGCCAGAGCTATCTCCATGAAACACGAGCCAGGCTGTGTCCCTCCCAGCTCAAAGCTCTCACTACCTTCCATCACACGCAGACACCATCTAATTCAGTGCGGGTTGTCGCAGCCCCTGTTGACCCCAGCAGTCATGTCCCGGGTCTCCTCTGCCTAGACATTTGACTGTCATTCATGATGTCCTAGGACCAGACAGAACGGGGACAGGTGATGACATAGGTATGAAAAACCAAGGTGCCAAAGTGCCTGCCCAGAGGGTCACCCCCAGGAAAGGTCTCACGTGGACCATGACTGCTGGCCAGGCCAGGAAGCAGAACCAAGACACCAAAGACAACTCCAATGCAGCCTGCCCTCCATATGCGTAACCAAAGATGATCCACAAAGGACACATCGGGGATCAACGTCAGAACCCACCTTTAGCTCTCAAAGCTCATCCCAGAGTCGAGCCGGAAGGATCCTGTCTGGACAGGAAGTCGTGTGCACAAAACACAGGAAGTCCCAGGACTCAGCATGGAAAAAGCTGCAAAGTTCTTCCAGGAAGGTTGGTGGGCTCCCACTGTACACCGAGGAGCCCCCAATTCGCAGCAGCAGTACATCGAGTGCAGAGTCAGAAGGCAGGAGCAAGACGGCCCCATTCACACCCGGCGAGCCCCTGGGCCCCGAGGATTTGTCTGCACCAGAGTCACGGGTGGTGCCAGGCCATGCTCTGGGCAGAACCTTAGCAAAGAGATGCGTTCCATTCAGGTAGGAAAAGGGACAGGAAATGAGAACATAAAGAGGCCATTTTGTCCTCCAGATAGGGGGCCGGTTGTAGAGTGGGTTTTAGGGGCTGCTGTTGGGGTGCTAAAGATCACACCCTGGGCCTCTAGAATGCAGGTCAGCCTCCCGTGAGCTGCACCCAGGCCTGGCAGCGGGGCTGTGAGAACGTGTGCTGCATGTCGAGTGCGAAGATGGGTGCTGTGGTGCCGGAACCAATACTGTACTGTTACCACTATTGATACTCCTGATCTGATTGCGTTCTTGTCACAGTCAGTGACTTTCAGGGTGTGAACTTTGTATCTTTCCCAGATTCAGGCTGAAACTTGCACCCCAGAGGTACCTGCAGGTGGGGCTTCTGGGGCCAGTAGGTCACGAGGGTGCAGCGGTGCCCTCACAAGAGACCCAAGGTCCCCACTGGCCCTTGCACCCTGAAAGGACTTAGCAGGTGATGCTGTACAATAGGCCTCACATCGTGGAGGACAAAACAGGCTCTTTATGTCGTCATTTCCTGTCCCTTTTTCTACCCATGTGGAGCGCGTCTCTTTGCTCACCATGGGTCTATCAAGAACCAGCCTCACAGGACCCTGGCTGGGTCTGCGGCTGCCTTGACCTTGGCATTCCCAGCCTCCAGAACTGGGGAACAAATTTCTAGTGTTTCTAGGCCACCTGGGTCAGGGTGGCTGTTACAGCAGCGAGTACCGACAGAGACTGTGTCTAAAATACTCCCAAATAAAGGGAAGTGGAGGCCCCTATCAGGCTTCCCTGAGGAAATCATGCCGAGTATCTGGAGATGAATCCTGGTGGGAAGACACTGAGTGGCTGAGGCTGCTCAAAAGCACGCAGGAGGGCCGGGGATATAGCTCAGTGGTTCTGTGGCGCCTGTCTTGAAAGCGCTAGGGCCCGGGTTCGATCCCCAGTAACCACATACAATACTGGGTGTGGAGACTCACGCCCAGCAGCAACCAGTACCACATACCACAGTGCCGGGCGTGGTGGCTCACGCCTGTAATTCCAGCACTCGGGAGGCAGAGGCAGGAGGATTGCTGTGATGTGAGTTGGAGGCTGAGCTCAGGGCCAGCCTGAACCGCAGAGCGAGACCCTGTCTCAAAAAAAATAGGCAGGAATCGTGGGTGCAGGCACTACAGCCGTGGTGAGGTGATCAGGGTGACACCCCAACATTTCACGATCCCAAGTCCCACCCCCACCTCCCAAGGGGTCCCCAGCCCCAGAAGAGCCACCTGGGGAGAGAGGGACAGCAACTGCTGCCCCCACTTTTCAAGAGGAGATGGGAGGAGGCTCCTGTATGTCCCCTCCCAGCATGAGCATGTCTGGGACTCTGCCCTCCAGGCCACGCCGCCTTCCCAGGACGTGCAGAAGGCCCCGGCAGGGCATGATGCAAACAGTGCTCGATTTCCTGGGCTAAAATTACATCTTGAGTCAATTTTCATAAAATGTAGTGACAGATTTAGGTGCTGGGAAGAGGGGGATTTCTCGGAAGGCATCAACATGACCCGAATGGTTAAAATCAGCAGCCACCACTCGCCCAGCCCAGCCTGGAGAACCGAGGGCCTGTTCCGGGCCTGACAGGTGACCCCCTTGGGCAAGGGACAGCGGAGAGAGGCAAGACATAGCCCCTGACTCCTTCTGGGATGGGGCTGCTCCCCAGTCTCCAGGGGCCCCGCTAGGCCATCCTGAGACCCCTCTGTGGACCCTGCCTGTGTCTCCCCACAGCTCCCTCTCAGCCCTGTGTGCATCTATACTCAGCGGCGCCAAGTCTGCACTGGGCATCTCTGTGTCCCATGCCCGGCCCTTTCTCACTGCTCGGCGCCCAGGAAGGGCAGCCCAGTGACCCACAAGGCACTGGCCCGAGATCCAAGGGGCGGAAGCGAGGGATTCACCACGTCCCTCCATCAGGGACCTGCCCCTCCCCGGCATCCTCCCAGGGCCCAGAAATCAGCCCTCCTAGACCCCAGGCCTGAGCCAGTCAGAACCCTGCACTGCCACGCCCCCACGACTCACCAGCCTCCTGGTGTCCTTGGACTCCCCGCCCAAGGTCACACCTGAGCGTCCCCTGCAGGTGCACAAGCTAAAGGCTCGGTCCTCAGGTGCTGAGGTCACTGAGGAGGCCCTCAGAAGGCACCACAGGACCCCAGTCTCTGCTTTCTCTTGGCTCCAGATGTATTTCTGACAGGCTGACCGTGGCCTGGGACCTCCCACACTACAGCTGAAACAAACCTCTCCTTTCTGCACATCAGTGTCTCAGGTGTTTTGTTACAGTGACAGGAGGCTGACTCATACTCTCACCTCCTTTATGCCACCCTCGGATTTCCACCCAGCACCGAGGTGACCCGCTCCTCCAGTCCTGGCTCTGACCACCGTGAATACCCAACAGCCCTGCACCCCTGCACCCCGACTCCGTGGCCAAGGCCAGCCAGCCTTCTGCTGGACCAGGCGGCTGAGGCAGAGAGCCCACGGTCCCTTCCACCCACTGCTCCTCTGCGTGCCATCACACGCCCCTGGGCCAGACAGCTTCTGATGAGATTTAAATGCCATTTGAAAAACTCCCAGTGACCTGTCAAAACAGTTCAGCAAGTGTGGCGTCCTGGCTGTAACTCCACTTGCCTCAAACTCCCATCTCCTTCCGGCCAGACTCGCTTCTCTGAGACTCCTCTTTGGGTCTGTACGCACGTGCGTCTCCCCCGGGCTGCAGACGCCCCAGTTCCCACTCACACTTCCAGCGGCGCTATCTTCTCTCCACCCACCTCCCTCTTTCCCCAGCACCCAGCAGCTGCCCAGCTCCCACCCGCAGAAAGGGAAGTACCCAAGCCCAGTGACACCCTGGACGCCGTCACCCCTGCTCCACTCTGGGGCACGTGTGGTCACAGAGCTCTGACAACAGCGGCGCTGAGGCCGGCGGGGTCTCGATTACCAAAGGCAATGAACGGTTCACCAAGCAGAGCCCTGTGGAAGACGCCCTTCCTGCCCTCCTACATGTACCAGGAGGACGTTAGCACAGTCCCGCTTCCTCGGAAGCTCGGCTGAAGGCCTCGGCAGTAATTAGCTCACTTAAGCAGGCTAAATGTTTCCCAGCAATCTGGTTTATGCTTCAGCAAGCTCAGCACCAGTGAGAAGATGAAACTGTTCCTTCAGCCTGGCCCTCTGGAAGTATTTCCTGTGGCTTCTCTAACCCAAATCCCCCTTTCAGCCACTTGCTCCCACCCAGTCTGGTGTGGGGCAGGAGAGGGCTGTGACGTCCCAGCCAGGTCTCTAACTGGAGTCCAGGGCATGGTGGACGGGGTGGGGCTCGGCTGCCGGGACCCAGAGGCCTAAGCCTCAGCCCAGGCCTCCTGTCCGCCTGCAGGCGCCTCTTCCCGTCAGCAAAGGAAGCGAGTTAAGCTCCCAGACACCCGAGGTGGCCGTGAGGGCCACGGCATGCCACGTCCAGCTCTGAGGACAGCTCCGAGGACAGCGAGCGCCCAGCCTCCCACCGGGAGGATCAACGCCCCTCCTCTGCCCTTCACCTCTGGGCTCCAGCCACACCCTCTGCTCTGGAAAAGGAGGGCAGCGCGGAGTCCCTCGCTCCTGCAGGGGCTTAGCAGAAAGAAGGCCACTCCTCTGTCAGCTCAGCTTCCTCTCCAACTGGATGCTCCTTTACAGCCATCAATGAAGTGCCCGCTGCAGGCTGGGCACCGCCTCCGGCTCAGAAGGGAGCCGATGACAGTCCCTACCCTGTGGGGCCTCACAGGACAGGGGTCTACAACAGAGTACGAAGGGAGGTGAAAGGTGGAAAGCAATCAGGCATGGTGGCACACGCCTGGCATCACAGAACTCAGGACACGGAGGCAGGAGAATCGGTGTAACGCTGTAAGTCCAGGGTTGCAGAAGCAAACGAGGCACATTTTTCCCTACACTGGTGCAAGCTGGAAGTCAGCCTGGGCCACACAGTGAGTTCAAGGCCAACTTGAGCTATATACGTAGCAAGACCCTGTCTCAAAAACCAAAACCAAACACAACTAAAACAAAACAAAGTGAGCGAAAAGTAGTGTTGTGGTGCGGTTTCTGTGAGGAGAGGCCACAGGGACGAGTGGTAGAAAGTGCAGAGGCCCCGGGACGTGACGGCGGGGGAGGGGGGTCTCTCTCATCCTTCCCACACCCTCCCTTAAGGGACCAGAGGACTTGGAGCAGGACTTGGAAACACAGAAGGAGATGACAGGTCCACTGCAGGGAGACTTCCGATCGGGAGGTACTGATGGACCAGGCGCCAAGGGGTCACAAAGGGACGGGACTCCCACCTCTCCTCAGTCCCACAGAGGGGGCTCCGAGAGGGCAGGGAGCACCTGCTCTGCCTCCGGCCTCACTGCAGCCCACGCTCCGACCCCTTTCTGCCTCTGTGGGGCGTGAGGAGGCAGATAGGACATGTCCAGTGGGGTCTTTCCAGGGCATCTGGGGGCCCGGCGGTGTCCACGAGGTGGGAGGGGTAACCTACCTCCCGCCACTGCTTGTTCTCCATCCCTTGAGTGTACATGACACACACTGTAAGAGAAAAAGAAGCCAGGAATGACCAAAGACCCAGGAGAAGGAGACGGTGGGGGGCTTCGGCTGGGGTGGCGGGCTGGCCTGGACAGGGAGGGTGTCTGCGGAGGGCGCAGAGGGGCCTCGGGGAGGCCTCAGAGTCTAGCCTCCAGCCTGGGGCCACAGCTAGCTCTGAGGAGGGGCTGAGAGCCCAGCTGTGTCTGGAGTGGACGCCAGCGAGGGGGAAGCAGGTGGACAGGTGGCCAAGATGAGGTGGGGGCAGAACATCTTCCAGCTGGAGAGCCAGCAAGGTCTCGGCTGCACTAATGGGGAAACCGAGGCTCAGGAGAGGCCAGATACCTAACCAGAATGCTGGACAGTGCTGGTCAGGGCTAGACCCTGCACCACCAAAGCAGTGTTTGTCCCACAAATGTCAGCCCACAATGTTTGTCCCACAGATGTCAGCCACTCGGTCTCAAAGTGCTCTGGTCTCTAGGACGAGGCCGCGTGGTTCTGGGCATCACAAGCAGGGGCCAGAGAGGTCAGGGAAGCCCCACATCCCCTGCTCTGGAGCATCTGGCGGCTGACGCCGGGGACAGAGCCGGGCGCAGACCGAGCACCACCGCGGTCCTCTGCCGTCCCTGCTGCAACCGCTCAGAGCAGGACTTACGTGGGTCAGACTTGGAAAACATGTCTTTGTCCAAGAGGTTCCTAAAAGGGGAGAGAGGAGGTGTTAGTCGCTGAGGGCGGGGCCGGAGGTACAGCCTCTGGCCTGGCCTCGGGCAACGCGAGGAGAGAAGGCGGCTTGGCTTAGGGGCAAATTTTCACTAAGCTTCCTCAGCCACCAGGCCTGGGAGCTGCTCCAGGTGCCCTGTCCAAAGCTGCTTGGTGCCCCCTCCCTGCCACCCTCACTATGGTGCAGAGCACATCCTGCCTTCCGGTGGCGCCTGGAACCCTGGGCCTCAACCTGGCCAAACCTTTTCTAGAAAGTCTCTGTTTACCATTTTTCTGCCTCAACTAACAGTGAGTCAATTCACACCCTCAAAATCACTACCCAGCCCCTCACTCTCGGGGCCTCATCTCCTCTGGGAAGGTAATATGCACCTTCCAGAGGATGCGCTGGATCCCCCAGGGAGGGCACTGCCAGGGCCCCAGTGGTCCTACGGGCAGGGACTATGGACAGAAAGGTCTGTGGCCAGGCGCTGAGCCCAGCCCAGCCTCTCCAGCCCCACCCCCACCCCAGCCACATGCAGACATCCACTCCCAAGTCCTAGCTGCCCCCCAAGCAGACACACCCGTGTCCTGTGTACCTCACGCCTCAACCCACAGGGAGCCCGCCTCGAGCCTGTCCCCTCTGCCTGCAACCTCCCAGAAGTACCAAGCTTCCCTCTCACTGCTGCTCCGAGTACCAGCCAGCAAGTGCCACGAGGTCTATGCTCCCAGCGGCAGCACCAGCCAAATAACGGGCAGGGTGAGGGGCACAGCAGCCCAGCTGGGGTCCCTTTCCAGAGAAGAGGAACAGTCAATGCTGGCGCCTCTGAAGGAGGAAGCTGGAGGAGCCCAGGGACCAACTTCCAACTCTGGTCAGGTGAGGGAAACTGAGGCCAGGCAGAGGAGGAAATGAGTGAGCCCACAGCAGTGGCAGAGGCAGAGACACCCTGCGTCACCATCACCAAAGCGCTCCATAGTGACAGCTGGCCAGACAACCTGGCCCCACAGTCAAGCCCACAGCCTTATCTCCACCCTGGGGTGCGAGCCAAAGACAACTGACCAACAGGCAGACCGACAGACAGACAGACAGACAGACAGAGCGGAGCCTGATGCCAGCAAATGAACTCTGATGCCAGTGTGGGCCCAGACCGTGCATGCACTCTTTCCAGCTGTGGCGATGTCCCCAAGAAAGGGGTGGCCCATGGGAACCCAAGGGCTGTCACTTGGAAACCACCAGATTCACCTCCCAGCCTGGGGGGTGGGCTGCAGATGAATGACAAAGAGGGGCTTAGGGGCAGACAAGACACCCCACAGCCCAACAGGCTGATACCGGCTGTTGTGCCCTCTGGGGTGTCACCTCCATTCCAGCCAAAGACAAATGCTCCAAACAGAAGGTGACTCCAGACCTAGTGCTTTCTCTCCGATTTCTGCTCTGGGAGAGCTGAAAGAGACACTTTTTTCCAATAGGAAAAATGTATTTTTGCCACCAAAAGAGCATAAAACCCTTCAGCTGTCTGCTCAGCAGCCTAGAGCTTGGCTTTTGTTCCAAAATCAAGGCCAGGAAAGCCGGGCCCTCTGCTCTGCCTCCCCTTGGGGAACCAGGAGAAATTCACAGGCGCTGTAAGGTCTAAGGCTACCCAGATCCCAGGCAGGGCAGAAAGTGTTGGAAGTCGAGATTAGGCGGCAGCCCCCAGGAGAGGCCAGGAGAGGTGGGGGCGGGGCGGGGCTACGTGACCTGCACACCCCCGGCTGTCCCTGCAGCGCCACGCTGGGCAGCGGTCTGCTGGCTATACAGACAGTGGCATGGGAGGAGATGGAGCCTCACCTCTGCCTGGGCCAGGGGCCCTCTGCAAGGGCCACAACCCCTAACTCCTGGCAGACGGAGTTTGCACACACGTATGTGTTCTCTGAGAGTGATCGCATCCCAAGATGTCAGATTTCTCCCTTCCCCAAACCCACCACAGACACCTCCCAGCTTCTGACCCGACCAAGAGCCTGACGGCTGGTTCTCTCGCCTGTTCTGCCTCTCCCTAGCTGTGTGACCTCAGGCAAGCGGCCACTCCCTCTCTGCCATCAGCATCCACTGGGCCTCAAGTGCCAGGCACACAGCAGGTGGCAATGTAGTGCCTGGAACGCAGAAAGCGCTCGCTCGGTAAAGGCCAGGGGTAAAAGCCAACGGAGGACAACCGAGCCAGCCAGGGGAGCCTGCTCCTGCTCCCTCAGCCCAGTGGCAGCAGGACCTGCGGACATGCCTGCATCCAGCAGAAACAGGAGCCCTGACCAGAGAGCGGACCCCAGGCTCCCTCCAGAGCCACTGTCTGGAGCAACTGAGCCCCAAACATCTGGCAAGTCGGGTGTGAGGCGGTGACACCGATCACCCGCAACTGCAGGGAGTCTTCCTTTGGGTGTGCGACCTGTACCCCTGTGCCCTCCACACTAATGTCAGGGGCGAGTGTCACCAGCTTCCTCCAGACCGGGGAACATTCAAACCCCGCAGCTCGAGCTCTGTGGAAGAGTTCACCAAACCCCAGGACCCCCTCTGGCCCTGTGGTCAGCCAGGGCCCTGCTGTTCCTGGGCCGCTCCTGCCACGAAGCCTTGCCAGGCTCTAGAAAGTAATCTCCCGTGGCTTAGAGAATCGCCTACCTGGGGCCTCTGCCTTAGTGCCAACTGTCACATCATCCCTCTCGAGCAAAGAGCATCCCTCTGCACCCGAGGAGGAAGGCGGGTCCGGTGCTGTCACCCTGTGCTGGCCGCTTCCTCCCAGCCTCCTCTCTGGGCCTGGGGTGGCTTCTCAGCCTCATGGAGGAGTCACCTCCATTCCCTGTGCCTTGCCCCTCCTCCCCAGTCACATCCTTCAGAAGGTCTCTCCGTGCCGTTATCTGCACCCCCCACTTCCTCCCTGACCCCATTCTCTTCTACTCCCCATTAGTCACACTGTTCCAGCCACAGTGGTCTCCCTGTGACTTGCCAAGTATCTCAAGGTCTTTCCTGCCGCACGGCCTTTGCACTTGCCGTCCAACCTTCCTCCAGACCCTCCCTTTGGATATGAGCTTAATGTCACTTGCTTGTCCCATTCAAAGTGTTTCCAACAGCAAGGAACTTCCTCATTGCTTGCTAAAAATGCGTCTTTATTGTCCATCCCCTCCCTCAGGAGTTCTGGAAGGAAAAGGTTTTATTTGTCTGGTTCACAGCTATTTCCCCACCACCCAGCCCTCTCGATAGCAAATGCAGATCAGCATCCAGGGTCACGTGAAAGACCGCAGTAGAAGTGATGCTTATTTAGCACCATCCACCCTATACCTCCTCCTATGACCTCCCCTCTCCTGTCCACACGCGGATCGACAGGGTGAGGGCACACCAGGACTCCCTCCGTGATAAAGGGGCAGACCCTCATAATTCAGTTCCTAGTCAGCCGGCTCCACATAGGAAGCCGTGGAGAGAGGCCTGGCGGAGGTGAGCTGCTCGGGGCATGGTGAGAGACAAGCAGAGCTGGGAAGGGAGATGTAACCTTCCAGGCCACTCCCCCAGGACTCACTCCCCAGGGACCACCTCCTAGCAGCCAGTCAGCCCCAGAGTCCAAACACCTTCCAAAAGCCCTGCCTGAGAGAACATGAGGCTCATGGGGGGGGAGGGGGTGCCCAAACCGTCACAGTCGGGGGCTAGAGAGCCACCAAAACTGGAGGGAAACTAGGAGCCGCTCGGCCTCCAGGGACCTAGCCATGAGCCGCCAACACCCAAAGGCGCTGAGCTCTCTCGCTGACACCGTCAGGTGCTGAGTGAGGGCGGCAGAGTGACGGGGGACAGAGGCACCTTGCGCTGCTCTGAAAACACTAAGCCTTTTTCTTCCCTGACAAGTGAGCAGGAAGACAGGTAATCAGGAGTCCAGATGAGCCCGTCGCCTGTCGCCTAACGCCGCGGTTCACTGACAGATCTGAGGAGTCGGGCCTGAGACGGCAACCCTGGGCCTCTCTGGGCTCCAGGGAGCTCAGGCAGCCAGCGGGGACCCGTGGAAAGCTTCCTCACGGCAGAGGCCTGGACTACGCCTCCTGCGAGCATTCCCCACTCTTCCTGCCAGCGGTCAACCCTGGCTCCGATCTGACCACTGTGACCTCTATCTCTGGCTAGATGTTGCACAGATCAGCTTTGGCCACTGAAATAGAAAGGGAAATCTACCAAGAGATCTTGGGAGGGACTATGCTTTGTGATAAAGACAACTTTAAATCCTATCTCCTGTCCTTGGATGTGGTTGGGGTACCTGGCGCAGAGGCAGCCCCACAATGGGATGAGACCACCATGGGTGTGACAGCAGAGACCAGCCAGTGCCCACGGTTAAGTGAGCTGGAGAGACAGGCGGAGACAACTTAGCTCCAGACTCATTACGATCAGAGAAAAACAGGTCTTTCAGGCTTGTCAGGTGTGGTGGTGCATGCTTGTAATCCCAGCTCCTGGGAGGCTGAGGCAGGAGGAGGGCTGCAAATTTGAGGTCAGTGTGGGCCACATAGTGAGTTCAAAGCCAGGCTGAACTGCATAGCAAGACCTTGTCTCAAAAAAAATTTAAAAAATAAAAAACCTCTGGAGCTTAAGTTACCACGGGTCAGATTTTGTTACTTCTGACAAACCTGACTCTCCTGTGCCGTGGAGCTGTCCAGCCTCCTGTCCCTGTGTTCTCCCTGCCCTGCACTCCCGGTGGGGTGGCCGCTCCATCATTGCCCTGGCTCATAGCTGCCTGCACTAGTACCCAGGCCCTGTCCATAGTCTGCATGGAGACCCCAACCCAACCTTAAGAAACCTCCATGATTTTGAGGTCAAGGGAAACCGGACTTGGATCTCCTCTCCAAAAATGTCCTGGTAGGTCCCTTAGCATCTCCAAGCACTGACTTCCTAATCAGCAAATAGAGAAAATATGAATCCGCGCTGTGAAGTTAAGAAGAGACAGAGGTGTGGCAGGTCAAATGGAAGATGGTCCAAGTGTGCCGCTTCCTAGGAACAGGCCAGGGTAGCCCCCTCGCCTGGGGGTGAGAGGGCACGGGACTGCCGCCCAGGCAGCTGGGCTATGAGATGCAGAGGGCAAGGGGATGATCACTCCCATGATTACAGACTTACCACTACCCGGGGCTGCTGATGCACACGGGGGAATCAGCACCCAGGACAGAGGACAGTCCCTCAAGGCCACATCAGCAAGAAAACAGGGCTGTCACCTTGTGGCTTCAGGAAACAAATTCTGCCAGCAGCCTGTGATCAGAGCCCTTCGGACAGACATGGAGTTGTCAGCTGCTAAGAGCTCAGGATGAGCCAGGCCGGGTGGATCCACAGAACCAGCACGGGTCACTGCCTTGGCCCCGAAGCATGAGCACTGTGGCATGGTCTGTGGTGAAAGAAACCTCTCTGCATGGCGCTGGCTCTGATGGCTGTGGGGCCCTTGGTCCCCTGCCTCCTCCCCCGCCTTTCAGCAGAATGGGCTCCAAGCAGATTCACACTCTTGAGAGGCCCTGGGCAGTGGGACAATCGCCAACCTGCCCAGACAGCAGACAGCCGTATCTCTGGGCGGAGACAGCAGCTGCCCACCAGCCGTGCCCGTGCGGGCAGGGCTGCTGTCTGAGAGTCCAGACAGCCCCTGGCCTCTCTGCTTCTTCCCTTCCGTGGGAGCTGGGACCTGGCACCCAGAAGATCTGGACATGATTTACCAGCAGGACCCCATCCCGTGTGAAGGTTTCCCAATGCAGATTTTTCTCTAACCAACGCAATGGCCCAGACCCTGCATCAGACATCAGGAGCTTGAGACTTGAAAAGTTACAGGGTCTGGGAAAGCCACACTGCCCAGAAAGAACTGCAGAGGCCTGGCGCCAACCACTCAAGGACACACAGCTTCAGCTCAGAGGAGAAGGGTCTTCAGAGTCGCATTTTCTACAATGACTGCTGATATCTAGTTGCACAAACCATCTTCTCGGTCCACTTTCAGAACCATCCCCAAGCTGGACGTGGTGGTGTACACCTACAGAACCCCGCACTCAGGAGGCTGAAGCAGGAGGATCACCACAAGCTGGAGGCCAGTTTGGAATACAGTGAATTCAAGGCACTTGGCCATGATCTGCCACCTCACAGTGTCATCTGCATCCCCCAGCCCCTGACTGGGGCGCCCTGCTCCCCCTGTGCCCATAGCAGGGAGCCTTGCTCAGTTAGGAGGACCCAGGCAGGGTTTAGCAGGTGGTCGGGTCTCCCCCATGCACAGAAGGAAAGAGGTTTCCAAACCTTCCGGAGAAGCAAGTTCGGAGTCAGCTCCTGGCAAATCTTGCATGATCCCCTGCATCCTCAGGCCCTCCCTGCCACTGCCCATCCCTGTGCCCACCAGCAGGGGTCTCCTAGATGCTCTGGGCGACCTTTGGGCCCCAGGACAAGAGAAGGGGGACACACCGACTTGACTCTTAACTGGTGTCCAGAGCAAAGTGCTAGAGAAAACCTCTCTGCCCCCTCGCCCTCTTCTCTCTCCCCCCACTCAGACTCCCAGAACCTGGGCAGCAGAGAAGGAACTACAATTTCAAGGCCATCTGGACCATCCGTTTCACTTTCCACCTGTCCCAGCACCTCGTCCCTCTTCATGGCTCCTCACCAAAACCCACCTCCTGTCCACTCACTTCTCGGACAGCAGTAGGGCCAGGTGCTCCTTGGGCTGATGGACGCCAGGTCACACCCAGCAGCACGTTCTCCAGAGACAGACATGTCCCCAGGCCCATCTACCTCAGGTGGGTACATTCTTCAGAGGCCGGGCCAAGCATTCCCAACTAACCATCTTAGCTACTTATTGAACACCTTCTGACAAGCTGTATGCCAGGAGCTTTGTGCCCCGCTGCTCCTGCCAACGGTGTGTGTGCCTCTGCGCCAGGCACGGTGCCAAGCCTCAGTGAACAAAAGCCCTGAGGACAGGTACTTGACAAATGGGGAAACCGAGGCTTCGAGTTTGCCCAGTGATGACTCAGGTGCCTTTCCAGGACGTCTACCTCCACATGCCACACTGTCCCCTGTCTCCCAGCTCCTGACCTGGGGGTGATGGGCTGCCCTGGTGAGGGGAGCTGAGTCTGCACCCCAAGATGGCTTTGGAGGGAGGGTCCTTTGCATGCATGTAAGCCTGCAGCCTAGGCTGAGATATGAGCTGGTGTCTGAAGGACGAGAGGACGCCTTCCAAGATGAGGGACTCAGAAGAGGAGTGGGAACCGGAGGGGTACCGTGACTGAAGGCTTAGGGGCTCGGAAGAGGACGGGCAGGCGCAGCGGTGCTCAGGGCTTGGGAGGCGAGGCAGGAGGAGCCAGAGGGCCATCAGGGTCTCCAGCACTGCGACCGAACGGTGGCTCTGAGGGGGGCACGCCCAGCCCAGCATCTCCAGCTCGACCTACAACTTCCCAGGGTCACAGCTTGGAATACAGAGCCGTGGGGCCTCAGAGTCCAGGCGAAGAGGGACTTGGAAGACTGGGGTGGGGAGCCCCTGGAAGGGCTGGCAGTTACGGGGAGTGGCATGTTGGGGGGACCTCAAGGTGGACTGCACACCAAGGGCCCCACCCCCTCTTCCTGCAGTAGGTCCCTGAACTTGGGGAGACCCAGTCCTTTAGAGGCATGACTAAGGATGTGGGGGTGACCGCAAAACACTTAGTCCTCCCCCGCCAGATTCTGAAATTTCAGCGTCCCCTTCCTTTGCCATAAGATTTTTGACCCAAGTTACTGTTTTGTAATGGTGCCACTCTAAGTTGTGATGGATTCCCCCACAGCAGGGGCAGGGATGAGTCCAGCCAGAGGGGAGCAAAGGTTCAGAATCGGGGTCAGGAGGGCAGGGACTTGAGCCCACGAAGAGGGTGCTGGGCAGGGGCGGGAAGTGGAGGAGAAAGGAGGGCACAGAGGGAGGGGCTGGGCTCCTGGCAGGACTGGCCAGGTCACTCACTTCTGGATTTGGCGTAGGGGGTCACAGGAGGTGTCCTGAGGGGAGACCCTGTGGAAGCCTTTTGCCTCCTCCCCGCCCCCGTCCCCGGGGCGTCCCAACCGATTTCTGGCGCCTCCCACTGTCCTGAAGCAACAGCCCAAAGTCCAAACTTTCCGGGATGTGACCCCCGCCTCGCTTCCCACCGGCCGGGCCACCCGCAGCGGGCAGGGAGGGGTCCCGGGGCGAGGACGTCCGGGGAAGCCGCTTGTGTCGCGTCGCGTCGGCGTGGCGGGCTGGGGCTCGGGCCCGGGCGGGGCAGGGGGCTCACCTGCAGGACACGGTGATCTCCACCTTCGTGGCCGGGATGCTGCCCGCCAAGGAGTCGAACTCGCTCAGCGACGCCATGTCCTCGGGCTGCTCCATCACCCACCGCACCCCCGGCCCGAATTAGTCAATTCCTGCGCGATGCCCGCCTCCTCCGGCTACCGGAGCTCCGGGCTCTCCCCCAACTCCGGAGCCGGGCTGGGCGGCAGGGGAGGCGCGGGCGCGGAGGGCGGAGGGGGCGTGGGAAGAGGGCGGCGCGCGGGGGCGCGGGGTGGAGGGGGGCGGCTGCGGGAAGGGGGCGCGGGGGTTCAGGGCTGGGAGCCGGGGAGGCGGGGGCGGCGGGGACGGGAGCGCGCAGCCCGGCACCCGGCACCCCGGCCGTGCCGCCTCTCGCGGGGTCTCGGCGCGGGCGGCGGCCGCGAGAGCCCCTCCTCGGCTGGGGCTCCGGCTCCGGGGCTCCCGGATGCGGGAAAATCAAATGTGCGGGAGCCGCCGCTTCCCCCCCCCCGCCCCCCTGTTGGCGCCGGAGGGGCCGCCCGCAGGGGCCGGGGCGGGGCGGCGGGCGGGGTCTGCGCGCCGCGTGAGTGTGTGAGCGTGCGTGTGTGCATGTGTGTGCGCGCGCGTGTGCATGTGTGTGTGTATGTGTGTGTGTGTGCGCGCGCGCGTGGCGGGCGTGGGGACGCGGCTCCAGATGCCGGGGAGCAGGGTGGGGGCAGCCAGCAGCATCCCCGTTGTGCGCGCCGTCATCTGCGCCAGTGCCCGACCCCCGCCAGGGGTCCCGGGGTGGGGGGGACAGGGTCCTGTGAAGCAGGGTGCGCTCGTTTAGGAAGGTAGGGGTGGGAGGTGACGGGTGCCTCCAAAGTAAGACACCCCCTCTGCAGGGGCCGGAGTGACAGGGTCTCCGCGGAGCGCACCCCGCCTGGCCGTGGATCCCTGGCTCTTCACGGCTCCAGGGAGGGCGGTGTGTCCCCGGTGGGGTCGGTCAGTGAGCGCTTTCTGTCCCCCTCCTCCTGGACCGCGTAGCCACGCCGCGCCCTCCTGCGCCCCTCGGGCTGTGACCGCTCAGCCCCAGCCAGGCCCGGGCTGCAGGCCCGGAGGGTGCGAAGCTCAGGGCTCTGCCCGGGAGCAGCCTCCGCGTACCTCCCACCCACAGCGCCCGCGGCCGCTCAGCCTCGCCGTGCGTGGCAGCCTGGGCCGAGCCGGAAGCGTCGCGCCCCTGGGCCTCGCCCGTGGCGGCTGGGGCTCAGGTTCTGTTTGAAGTGGGTCTTGACATCCGATGCGGGAGAGTGGGAAATAAACGTGAGAACGCCTCCTTGGGAAGTGCTAAGCGGCTTCTGTTTTCCCGAGCCTCAGAACAGCAGGGCTGGGTTCTGCCACCTGCGAAGACAGCACAAGGGACAGAGGTGCTGGGGTTCCCTGGGGAGCAGGAGGACATGGCCTTGGCCTCCCTGCTGACTGAGGCCCTGTTCCACAGGGACATTTTCAGACTCTTCTTTAATTTTTGAAATTTTTATCGATTTTATTCAAATATAAGAGAAAATCTAGCTTGAACTACAAAATTAAGTTTGAATGACCAGCGAGACAATGTTTTCAATATATTCATGAAACTATAAGTACCTGCAGTAAAGTGAAATTAACAATTTAGCATAATGTCAGCTTTTCTTAGAGTGCTTTGTATATTGTCCTAGGATGAATTAATATTTATTTTTGTGCTGGAGACTGGACTCCAGCTACACCCCTATTTCTTTTCTCTATTTTCAGACGCGCTCCCAGAAAGGTGTTCATTTTCGCAGGTTGTGCTTCAGCTGTAATGCTCCTGCTTCAGCCTCCCAGAGTGCTGGGATTACAAGCAGGTACCACTATGCCCGGCTACGGTGAATTAAAAGTTTAATATAACATTCTTTAATAGCACTGTACAGAAATAGCCTTTCAAAAATGACTTACCAAAACAAATGACTATAAACATGTTTGAAACCGCAGCTCTATGAAAGACTGGGTAACGGAAGCACGATAGAAGCCTGAAGTGGCCATGGCTTCACGGGTCGGAGAGTCATCAGGCCCTGGAGTCTCTTCTGCTTCTGTGAGGGCAAGACAGACACCAGCGCGCTTGTCCTCAGGGCCGGTGAGCTGTGTCCCCAGCCCCATACGCTGGGCACAGAAAAACATGCTTTTTTTTTTTTTTTTTTTTTTTTGGTTTTTGGAGACAGGGTCTCGCTTTTGTGGTTCAGGCTGGCCTTGAGCTCAGCCTCGAACTCACATCACAATCCTCCTGCCTCTGCCTCCCGAGTGCTGGGATTACAGGCGTGAGCCACCACGCCCGGCACTGTGTTATGTGGTGCTGGTTGCTGCTGGGTGTGGGTCTCCACGCCCAGTATTGTTATGTGGTTACCGGGGAATCGAACCCGGGTCCTTGCGCTTGCGAGACAGGCGCTGGAACCACTGAGCTAACTCCCCGGCCCAAAACATGCTTTTTTTAAAAACAGAGTTTCTCTGTGTAACCCAGGCAGGCCTCAAGCTTGCACGGATCCTCCTGCCTCAACCTCCAGAGTGCTGGGATTACAGGTGTGGGCCACTACATCCTGCAGAGAAACGTGATTGTGGACTAGTTCTCCACCACTGACCTGTACTTACTGTATGTCTGGGCTAGTGTGGGGCCACTTGGGAAATTCTGTTGCCTCTTTTGTTTTTTAAAAAGCTGGATCAGAGACTATGTGCCTACATTTTAAAAAAGATATTATTCATGTGCCACCTGAATTTTAAGCACAGAGGTCAGTGGCCTGTGGTATATTCGCAACGTCTGTGCCTGGTCTTCAGTTCCTGAGGTAACTCGAGCCGTGAGCGTCGCCGCCCACATTTCATCACCGCTGAAGTGAATATCCAGAGAGGAAGAGTCATTCGCTCCTCGTCGCCCAGCCGTAACAGCAGACAGGACGGGGACCCATACAGCTGAGACTGAAGCCCAGAGCTGGGCAGGACGCTCGAGGGCTGTGGGATGAGCCCAGAGGATGGGCTAAGGCCACCCACAGGCTGGTATAGCGGCATGCACCTGAGATCCCAGCACTCTGGAGGCTGAGGCCAGAGGATCACCAAGAGCTGGAGGCCAGCTCAGGTCACATGGTGAGTTCAAGGCCATCCTGGACCGCATAGTGAGATCCTGTCTCAAAGATAAGTAAAATCTGGGCTAGGGATATAGCTCAGCAGCACCACACTAGCCTTGCAAGTTCGAAGTCATGAGTTTGTTCCCCAGTACCTAAAATGAGTAAAAGACATCCATGGCATGAGGTCCTTTTGGGAATGGCAGAGTAGACAGCCGACAAGGAGGCGTGGGGTGCAGTTCTGCTGAGAATCCTCGGAAAGTCACAGTGTTTGGAGGAGCTACCCTAGGGTCCCTTTCTGGAAAGGTGGAGGAATTAGTCTGCCTAGGTACTCAGCAAGCGGCAGTCCTGAATGGGCTCTGGGAGACTGTGGGACCCCCAACTTAGCCCAGGGGTGGCAACAGAAGAGGATCGGGGTACCAGGCTCCAGGCTGAGGTTGACTCCCAGGACACTCATTTCCTGCCCTCCTGGCACGATGCTAGTGCAGATCTCACAAGCTTGCCTGGGGACGGTGAGGCTTGGGTGAGGCACTGCCAAGGCAGCGGCTGCCACAGAGACAACCCACAGCCTACAGGGAGGCTGAGCAGGTGTCCTGGCATGGCCTGGCATGACGGAGGCAGAGAGCTGCACTCCTGGACCTCGGTGCAGCCAGAGCAGCAGTTGGCACTGGGCCAGAAAGAACCAAGGCCTGAGGTAAGCAGCCAGGTGCCAGGCCTGGCTTCCTTGGCCTTCTACCAGGGCCCCAAAAGATGCCCCAGATGCATGGCCAATTGGGCAAGTACCTAGAACACAGAGTTTCTCCCAGACCTCACTCAGGTGAGCGCCAGCGCTCCAGGGCCACACTTGGCCATCGCCACCCACCCCCAGCTGTCTCTGGAGAGACAACACAGGGCTGCAACACCACGGTCACCTTTCGTGCCACCCAAGCCAGTGGGCCTGTGGCAGGCACTGCGGGAGGAGGAGCAGCTGCCACCCACCACAGAACCACGTTTGTCCCTCTGATTAGGAACCACAGGCACGGACTGGGACCCAGAACCATCAGTCTCAGCGTCTCGCCTTTGCCACCCGAGCGGGCGGCACACGCATGCTTTCGACCTAACCCGGAGTTAATGATGGCAGAGCAATTTGGAGAGGCGCCTCGCAGCATTGATAAGAAGAGGAAAAGCACCACGCTCCTCATACAGGCAGCAGCTGCCACCCCTCCCTGTGCCCAGAGACGCTGCCCTCAGCTCTGCCCAGCGTCACAAGGACAGGGACACAGAAAAGCGAGACCCAGGGTATGTAAGAGACAGGGAAGCAGGGTGGC
>PVIR01012925.1:0-43442 GCA_004026965.1 Petromus typicus | reverse complement strand
GGTGAGTGGAAGCTTTCAAATTAGATACCATCCCATTTATCGTTTCTTGGTATGACTTTTTGTGCCACTGGGTTTCTTTATTGATCTCCTATAAAGAATAAACTCAAGGGTCGAGGGCTAGGGATTTAGCTCAGTGGTTCCTGCGTCTGTCTTGCAAGCGCGAGGACCTGGGTTCGATCCTCAGTAACCACATACAATACTGGATGTGGAGACTCACGCCCATCAGCAACCAGTACCACACACCACAGTGCCGGGCGTGATGGCTCATGCCTGTAATCCCAGCACTCAAGAGGCAGAGACAGGAGGATCACTGTGATGTGAGTTTGAGGATGAGCTCAGGGCCAGCCTGAACTACAAAGTGAGACTCTGTCTCAAAAAACCTAAAAAAATAAAAAAATAAAAAATAAACTCGAGCCATTTGTAGGCAAATGGGTGCACCTTGAAATTATAATGTTAAGTAGAATAAATCAGATATACAAGCTTATATATCTCATAGTTTCTCTTTTATGAGAAACTCAAAACATAAATAAAGAGCAAAATCAAGACAATAAGAAGTAGGGAGATGGATCTGTTGAAAATGGGAAGAGGATCAAGAGATGGAAGGAAGGAGGGTGGGGAGGAAAGAGGGTGAAAAAGGCAATTAAAACGTATCGTGGGGATATATACAAACTCCACACGAGAAACGTAAACATTATATAATACCAATATGTACTCATAAAACATTCAAAAAGAAAGGTTTAGGACAGGAAGGAGAAACCCACGAAGAGGTGTGCCAGGGGAGGGATCCCACTAGGCCCCAATCCTATCTTCCTTCCACCATGGTCAGAGCGTGTGGATTCCTCAGCAGGCCAGGGAAGAGGCAGTGCTGCTGTAAGCATGATTGGAGTAACGTGTGTAAGATGCTCACACTGGAGCCGGCACATCCCAAGGGCTGTGTGTCTGTGTGAATGTCACTGTTTTGTTATTGTCATCCGGGCCTGGCCCCAGTAGTGTTCCTCATCTTTTTTCTCTTCCCTCCCTCCCTCCCTTGCTCCCTTCTTTCTTTCCTTCCTTGCTTTCTCTTTCTACTTTTGCCATCCTGGGGATGAAACCGAGGGCCTCATCCGTGCCAGGTAAGTGATCTACCACTAAGCTACATCCCAGCTCTTTTTTTTTGAGACAGGGTCTCGCTTTGTAGTTCAGGCTGGCCCTGAGCTCAGCTTCCAACTCACATCACAGCAATCCTCCTGCCTCTGCCTCCCGAGTGCTGGGATTACAGGCGTGAGCCACCACGCCTGGCACTGTGGTATGTGGTACTGATTGCTGCTGGGGTGAGTCTCCATGCCAAGTATTGTTATGTGGTTACTGGGGATTGAACTTGGGCCCTTGCACTTGCAAGACAGGTGTCGGAGCCACTGAGCTATATCCCAGGCCCATCCCAGCTCTTTTAAAAAAATTTTGTTTTGAGACATGTTCTGGCTAAATTGTCTAGGCTGGCCCCAGAGTTGCAATTCTCCTGCTTCGGCCTCCTGAGTATCTGGGATTGCAGGTGTGCACCACTGGACCTGGTCATCACTTACTGCTTACTGACTGAGCCAGTAGCCTTCTTAGTCCTCCTTCAGATGTTCCTCCAGTCTGCCTGCTCCAAGCTACTGCCTCTTGTGCCGTCCGTCTATCTGTCTATCTGTCTGTCTGTCTGTCTCTCCCCCTTCTTCTCGGACATTCTTCACCTCGTCTGTGCTTCCACCCCAACTCATGAGCCCCCAGTTCTGCTCCCCAGGGCTCCAGGCCCCTCCTCCCAAAGTTGTGGGCAGCGCTGCCTCACATCAGCCCCGACCAAAGCTCCTCCTCCTCCTCTGCTCTTTGCTGGATCAGTGAATCTGCTGCCAGTTTAGTCCCTGTGCACGTCCTCATGCCCAACATGTTTCCCACAAGCCTTTTTCTTTTCATCCCCACATCAATTTCTAAGTCCCAGAGTCTATTTCAGAAGCATGTCTGCAATCTATCCCTTAAGTCAGTGGTGCCTTCGGACCACCGAGGGCTTCCCTCGGGGCTCCCAGAGGTCGCTGTCACATGTGCTATACAGAGGCCCCGGAGTTAGAATTCTGATTCTGTCACTTCACAGAGACATGGCTTGTGACCAGGCCTCTGCACCTTACCTCTGTCATCTTTAAAATGTATGTGTGTGTGTGTGTGTGTGTGTGTGTACAGAGTTTGAACAAGTGCCCAGTGGGAAATGGATGGCCTTTTCATCACTCTGCCATTCTACCCTGGCAATTAAATTACTGAAACAGTCACTCGGCTATAACAGAGATGAAACATTTGTGAAAATGAAACCATTATTTTTAATTTAAAAGGGTTAATAGAAGTTCCCTTTCATAAGAATACACATATATACATGGGCACATGAAGCCACATGTGATCCAGGGTGGGGAGGTATGAGCCACAGATTTTGTAAACAAGGCGTTTCATCAGACAGGTTATCTGCTTGGCAACTCTACACGTCTAGATTTCATAATAAGACCCATGACTCCTTCGCCTCATGCAAAGTCAGTTTTGCTTTCAAGTTCAAAGTAGACTTTGCTTTTAGAACAGTTTAATTTAGGAACTATAACATCAGCTTGTGCTGATGTTCAGATATCTGATTATTTTGCACATAAAGTTATTTTGTTTTGTTTTTTACAGTGCTCGTGCCTGCATGTGGAAGGTAAGTGCTCTACCCCTGAGCCCCGCCCCACCCACCCCACCCTATAAATGTTAAGTAACCTGTAATAAAGTGTGTCATATTCAAGTACTGACACATAAGAAAATTCTACTTCCTTACATATTTTAAAACTCTTTCACCCCATGAGTTAAGATGTTGGGGTTCGCTTTATTTGAATTGTTTCCCAAGGCAGCAGACAACTTGAGTCAGGCTTTCCAGGGAACCTGTGTAAACTCAGATCCTTGAGCCTGTTCATAACAATTCTGTTCGTATAGATCTAAGTGGAGGACCAGGAATTAATATTTTTAGAAAAGGTTTTCCTAGTGCCCCTGAAGCCTGGCAGCACTAGCAAACAGTGACTGTTGTCCAATTTCTGACTCAGTGGGGACCTCTCTTCCCCAAATCCCTAATAATCTGTTACTTAGATTTGTTTTGGGCTTTTCCAGAGGGAGTAAACTCATCCCCAGGTAGTTTGTTAGCTTTGCTAGCACAGTCTGATTACCAAAGCTTTTGTTTACATTAAACTGAAGTGGGTGAGCCAGTGGCTTCCTTCAGTAAGTCCTGATCTGCCCTCTGGCATAACCAGGAGAACACAGGGATAGACCAGGACAGATTCACAAGCCCTCATGCATGCTAACATGGCTTGCAGCCCACTCTCTTTCCTTCTGCAGCAAAACAGCCAGTTCCTACCACTCACAGGTCTGTCAGCTGACGAAAACTATTTCTTGACTATAACAAAAAGCAATCATCCTATGTTGATGATCCAATTTCTTTTAGAATTATGCTTGTCCATGAAGACAAATCTTTGAACTTCCACCTAAGCCTGGGCTCTCTTGCTGCTATCACACTGTTATCTGATCCAACCTTTGCTCTTGAATCTCCACAGCACAAGGTAGGGTGACTCAGAGGTCAATAAAAAAAAAGGAGAGAAACAAAAAAATCATGGCGCTAGTATAGATATAAATATGGTTATTTCAAGTTATTCTATGCTCTGCTCCTCAAACCATGTCTCTAATTACATCACTTTTTTACTCAAAGGTTTTCTTTTCTGTCCAGGATGAGTATGGGAGTGCACATCTGTAATCCCAAGGCTGAGGCAGAGGATCAATGTGAGTTCAAGGCCAGCTTGGCCTACATAGTGAGTTCAAGATCACTGGACTATACAGTGAGACCATGTCTCAAAAAACAAAACAAGCAAACAACAGCAACAACAACAACAAAAAACACAATTCTTTTCTTTTCCCTATCCCCTTCTTTCTTAAGTGATCATTCCACTTCAGCTTCCCAAGTCCATTTAGTACAGTGGTACCACCACCTGCCGTGCAAGTACAAGGTCATGAGTTCGATCCCTGGTACCTACATAAATAAATAAATAAATAAAGTGGACTCCCAAGTACTGCAACAACTGGCCCACACTACTCTATCTGGCTTTTTCTCTCTTCCTCTCGCCCCTTCCCGCCACTGGAAATTGAACCCAGGCCCTGATGCATGACAACCATTTAAAATGTACCAAGACACTGAAGTGTGTCTTGCTGGATTTTTTTTTGTAACAAGGAGGTTTCAGTCATATACCTCTATTAGGCAGGAACAATTTACTAGAATTCAGTAACATTATTTTACTTTAATTTTCTTTATGTTGAGGGTTACTTTTTCTCTATGACAAGTGACAAAGTTTCCATTTGTGGTTGTGGTATAATGCTTTTTTTTTTTTTTGAGACAGGGTCTCGCTTTGTAGTTCAGGCTGGCCCTCAGCTCAGCCTCAAACTCACATCACAGCAATCCTCCTGCCTCTGCCTCCCGAGTGCTGGGATTACAGGCGCGAGCCACCACACCCTTTGGTATGTGGTACTGATTGCTGCTGGGTGTGAGTCTCCACGCCCAATATTGTATGTGGTTACTGAGGATTGAACCAGGGTCCTTGCGCTTGCAACACAGGCACTAGAACCACTGAGCTAAATCCCTGGCCCAAAAGACCTTATTTCACAAGAAAAAAAGTTTTCCAAAGGGCTGAGAAAGCTGATGTGGTACACACCTGTAATTCTAGCAATCAAGAGGCTGAGGCAGGGGGATCACAAATTCCAGGACATCGTGGCCTACTATAGTGACCCTAAGGCCAGCCTGAACGACAGCGAGGGGACCTGTCTTAAAACAGCAAAAGAGCAAGTAAACACAAGCAAAAAAGGGCTGAGAACACAGCTCAGTGGGAAGGCTCTGATTCTATCCCCAGTACCAAGAGAAGAAGGGAAAAAAGATGAGTAAAGGTGCTTGCTAGGGGTGTCAAGGTGTGTGCTCTGGCTGTGGTACCAATTCCCCATCACGCCTATTCTGTCCTGACGTGAAGATCGAGCAGACTCTCCGAGGTTGTGCAAGTAACTCGAATTCACCACTAGGTGGGGCTCAAACCCAGTAAAACTGCCGAAGGAGCCTAGCAGTGGCTGAAGTTTGAGAAAGTTTTTTTTTTGTTTTGTTTTGTTTTTTGTTTTAATTATCCACTTTTGTATAAATATTACTTTCCACAGTACAACAGGAGGGTGGTGACTATCTCTTCCTTATTGTGCACATCCTCAAGTGCTTACCGGGAACTCGCGGTGAGCACCCTGCACTAGTCTGCATCTGCTCCAAGAGTGACTTCAGGAAGGAATCCTCTTGACCTCTTCCTGCTTTGGGAGGGCAATGACTTACACCCCCACATTCCTGGCTGTTGGTTACCCAGCTCCAGGCAGAGATGCAGGCCCAGGAAGATGCACAGGCTGGCACAGGTGTGTCCGGTACAAGACGGCTCCGAGGCAGGAACATCACCAAGGGAGGGTGAGCGGCGCAAGGTGGTTTCCTTCATGGTGCCGGAAGCTGACAAATGGTGCCGGGTCCACTGGCCTCGCCTGACTGAAACGGTGGATGCCATTTGTCTGACAGATGACCCCTGAAGTCCATCTGAGACCCGGACTTCCCAGTTGATCCCAGAAGCCATGAGCTAAATAAGTAGTTGTACTGGTTAGAGTCCTCCCTGGTCCAGTATTGCCTCTTCCAAACAAATCTATCTGTGATGTCTCTATCTCCAAACGAGGTCACATTCTGAGGTTCTGAAGGTTAGGCTCTTAAAATATTGTTTCTGGGAGACCAAGGCAACCTATAATTTTAATCAAGATTCAAGAGAATGTGTGTCCCTTGTGAGATTGTCCAAGCCTCCAGGGACTGAATTACTTTCTCAAGAAAGTCGCAATATTGAACATGTATAATCCCAGAGCTCTGGGAGGCAGAATTCCCCCAAAAGCCTAGCCTGGGCAATTTAGCAAGACTCTTTTTTTTAAAAGAAAAATAAATTTATAGTGGGAGCTGGGCATAGTAGTACATGCCTATCATTCCAGCCTTGGGGTGGTGTGGAGTCACTGCAAGTTCAAGGCTAGCCTTGGCTATGTAGGGAGTTCAAGACCAGCTTGAACTTCAAAGCAAGGCTTTGACTTAAGAAATAAATAAAAGGTTTGGGGATGTAAGTTAGTGCGAAGGTGCTGGGTCCATCCCTTAAGACCAACCAATCAACTAATTTTAAAACCAAAAACAAAACCTTCCACAAAATACTTTTCTCCAGGCCTGTGCAAGGAGACCTGGGAGGCAGCAATCATTTGGGACATGGGCACTGCCCTCAGCCCTCCACGCATCAATCCTCACGATGAGCCTGTGGAGGATGTGTTTATATACGTCAATTCCTTTTTTTTTTTTTTGCTTTTTTGCTTTTGCTTTCGCTTTTTTTTAGACAGAGTCTCCCTACGTAGTTCAGGCTGGCCGTGAATTCACTATGTAGCCCAGGCTGGCCTCAAGCTCGCAGAGATTCTCTCGCCTCAGCCTTCTGGGTGCTAGGATTTCAGACGCGCGGCCCTACACCTGGCCTACTTCAATTCCTATTTTACAGATGGGACAATTGGGCTCTAGAGCGGTGAAGTAATAGTGGCCCGAGTTTCTATAAACCCTGAATGGGCGCCCCATGAAAACTTCTCCAGGCTCCATCTTTATGTTTTTCAGAATACTCCCAATCTGACTAATTCGTCCTCCTTTCCTCCAGAAAACCAAACCCGACCCTCAGGCTCACTAGACCCTGCTGGAACGCCTCCCAGAACCAGGTCCACAGCCCTCCACCCCCTTCGCGGTCTTCCTTTAGAAGCCGCACACAAAGCGGTTCCTCCCTGTTTTCGGGAGCGCGCGTGAGAGCAGCGCGCTGATTGGTCGTGCGCCTCGGGCCGCCCCACCCGTATGCCCTTTCCGGTATGCCGATTGGCTAGTGGATATAAGGCAGCGCCTCCAGCCCCCGCGCCCCGCCCCTCAGTCTGGGAACTCGCATGGGGCGCCGCCGGCTGCCGAGGGAGCGGGAGTGCGCGGCGCAGGGCGCTAGGAGGCATTGTCGCCGTAAGTGGAGCCGAAAGCGGCCCGCATCCAGGCCACACGCTTCGTGCCCCGCACAGTAAACGTGGTCTGAGGCCTGGCGTTGCAGGGGCCGGGGGAGAGGGGGACAGGAGTGTCCAGTGTGAGCTGCGTGCCCTCCCCTCCCCCAAGTCACCCGGTGGACCCGAGCTGCCGCGCTGCAGCTGCGGCCCTGCGGCTGGGGCAAAGCGGGTTTGGGTCCCGCTCACGGTTTGCGGCTGGCTGGCCTTGACTCTGGAGCCGGGAGCCAGGCAGCGCTGCGGGCCAGGGCCGCTGTTCCCCCATGGAGGCGGCGCCAGTGCTGGGGGAGCTGCTGGTGTATTTCATCCCGAAACCACACTTTCGGGGTTTGCTTCCGCTCTGGGGAGCTGCAGACGCCCGCCCGGAAGAGGCCCTTGGATAGCGTGGGGAGCCCCCAGTCCCCCGCAGTCTCCAGCGTACCTTCCTCTGCCGGCTTTATTTTCCTCAGTCCCCGCCTGCCAGGCAAGCGCCGACCAGCGGAGGGAGCTGACTGGCTGAGGGCGTGGGGGTGAAGCGAGCCCCTGGGGGCAGGAGTCGGCACTGGCACCCTGGCCCGGCCCCGCGCACAGTCCTGGGGGCACATGCCACGAAGCGCATTTAGGGAGATTGTAAGCAGCTCCACAAATCCCAAGGTGCACAAACGAGGCGCCGGCCCGTCCTGCTCATGCCCCAGCGGGCCCTTTCCCCTGGGTGGGAAAGTGGGTCAACTCTGCTCTGGCCTCCAGTGGCCGAATTAGGGGTGCTGGGGTCGGGGAAAGCTCTCCGTCCCACACCTCCCTGCTCCTCCGCGGCTGACATGGTCGAGAGGCCTAGCCAGCCCCAGCCTCGGGGGCAGCTCTCATGCACGGCTCTGAGGCTCGGGTTGCCCGCAGAGACGCTGCCAGGCTCTAAAGTTCCCGGCTGACCGCACCAGTAACTAAATATAGGAGCAGCTGGTGCGGACTGGGTGTTGCTGCGGCTCCTCTGCAGAGATCTGCGGGCTGCAAGATAAGGCAGCGTTCCTGCTGGTAAGGGCCACGGGGCCGTGGTCAGGGCTTAACCCCCTACCCAGCTTTGAATCTGGGTCCTGATTTGGCTAAACCGGAAGATGATTGCCAGCACCCACCCAGCAGGGCAGTTTCTTTTTGGGCCTTCAGTTATATCTGAACTTCTGTCTGCACTTGTTTGATCACTGGTTTATTGGTAGTCCCTTCAAGTGGGAAGCCTTGGTAGTCTGCAAAGGCCTTTCCAGGAGGGACATGTCAGTTACTTTTCACAGTAATTTGGCTGAGAAAGTGGTATTTCCGTTTTATGAATGAGGCTGCTTCTCGGCACATAACTTTACAAAACTCTGCATAGGTTATTGCTTTCCTCAGAGGACAGCTTGACAGAGAGGCCCAGTCACATGCTCTGGTGGCTGTCTGGCCTGGTGTCACAGCTGTGCCAGTATCCGGTTCATTCTGCTCCCAGCGGGAAGCTTCTTCTGGCCAGTATCCTATCTCTGCCCCTTTACTCTGCAGTGTGGGTGGCATAGGAGGTGCCTGAGTGGTGATAGATTTAAACACTTCCCAACCACAGTGCACACTTGGGGAAAGAGGGTGCATGAGGGTCATGGGGGGGTGACAGTAGTGAGTATGGGCCTGGACACTGTGTTGACAAGTCTCTGGAATTTGGAGTCCTTTCCTTGACATTTCCTAGATTCCTTGCCTTCTTACATTGCCTGGGACCTGAGGTGGCATCTAGCTGCAGTGCCCAATCTCAGATCAGACCCACATGGGCCATGGTCCTGTCTCTCCCCTTTAGGATGTCCTCTGCCTCTTGGCCACCACCACTCTGTATACGGTTGACCAGATGCCTGAAAGAACCTACCACTTGGCCTGTGGGTTGTGCTGGAGCTCTGTGGTTGGGTTCTGGTTCCTGGAGGGGCTGCCCATGTACTCACTGAAAACAATCAACCGTTCATTGACTCAAAATTGTTTAATAGACAGGAGCCCCAGCACCAGGGCAGCCCTCCAGTGGGGCTCTGCACTCAGTCCAAAGCAAGATCATGGCCCTGTCACTTGTATGATTTAGACATTTTTTCTGTTTTTCTCAAAAACAATACCAAGCTTTTCTCCCTAACAATGTTTTTTAGGGGGTGTTTGAACTCATATATAGCCCAGGCTAGCCTCAAACTCACAGCAATCCTTGTGCCTCAGCCTCTTGAGTACTGGGACTACAGGTGTGTGCCATCATGCCTGGCCTTAAATACATTTATTTTTCTTTCTTTTTTTTTGAGACAGGGTCTCACTTTGTAGTTCAAGTTGGCCCTGAGCTCACTATGTAGCCCAGGCAAGCCTCAAACTCACAGCAATCCTCCTGCCTCTGCCTTCCGAGTGCTGGGATTATACTTAAATATATTTCTTTCCTCCCCTTTTCCTTCCCTTCCTTCTTTCCTTCTGTTGATATTGAACCTAGAGTCTTGTGCTAGTGAGCTACACCGTCAGCCCTTTGTATCTTATTTTGGAACAGGATTGCACCAAGTTGCCAGGGCTGACCTAGAACTTGTATTTGCCTATCTCAGCCTCCTGAGTACCTGAGATTATAAACCACCACACTCTGCTGAATTTAGGTGATCTTGGTGTCCTTTTGGGGTCCCAGGGGCCCACTTGAGCCCCCTGATGTCCCAAGTGTGTGTTCCCTCAGTCTGGACACCTCTTATCCTGCTGCACTGGGCCCCAGATAGCATATGACCCCACTTTCCTTCTGTCAGCCCTGCCTGTGTCATCTGTCCCTGATAGAGGGACAGCCAGCTGGACTTGGTAATCAGTTCTCCAGGGTCGGGGGAGAGTTAGTTCTAAGTGAAGACAGGGCGACTTCCTGTCATGCAGTGAAGGTGGTGATTTTAGGCAGCTTCCAGTAACATTTTAGGTGATGGGTTTGGATCCCCAGAGCATCCTCTGAAAGGAAGGGAGCCCTTCTTCCGAGTGAACTTTTCTAATATCAAGGCCTTACGTGCTACTTCTGTTCATGTTCTTATGACTTCTCCCACCCACACCTTTGGTCTCTGGCACTTGTCTGGTAAGGTTTTTAATGATACAAGATTTCATCAATGACTGAAGGTACCACCCCACCTGGTGGCAGCTAGTAGAATTGCAGGGATAGTGCCTGACCTGTAGGTAGTCAGCCGGTGGGTAACACAGAGGTTGGTGGGTTTTTTCCCCTCCCTGTCTGTGAGACCAGGATCCCTGTCAGTGCTGTTCTTTACAAAATTATTTATCTGAATCACAATCAAGCTATGTTCTGTATTTCCTTCTTTTTTATCTCAGTAGATGCCCAGTAAATGCCTCTATTATTGATGAATATTGGAAGTGAGGAAAGGAGGGTGCATGGTGTAGTGGGAAGAATCCTAGGCTGGGAATTAGGAGATGTGGGTCCTTTGTTTCCATTTAACTACTCCCCTCCCCCCTTGGGCCTTCAGTTTCCCCATTCATAAAGGGGTTAGCTCAATTACTAAAATTCCAGCAGTGCTGAAGTGACTTGGTCTTAGGGGATGTGAAGGTGTTGGGTTCAGTTGCCAGTATCTCTCCTGTTCCCTGCTGCCCTCCCTTGTGCCAATTTACGGACTTTGCACATTTGGCCTTTGAGAGCATTTGAATTGGGACCCTTTCCCACTTTGGCTGTGTCTTGGGTTTGTTGTAAGAGAGATTTGACCCACATGATACCTGTGGGCCATCATTGTCCTGGAGGGCGATGCTGAGCACTTGTGCTGGTGTGATGTAGCGGGTAAGGAAGTGCTGTGTGGATGTGCCCATACTTTGTTGGAGGAGACACGTGTGTGTTGTGCATGTGCGTGCTCATGCATGTGCATGCACATTAAAGCTCATAAACAGCCCACGTGACCTCTGCTAAGTCATTAGGCACTGCTGGATCTGAGGGAGGAGAGAACCCTGGCGGGGCAGTCAAGGAAGACTTTCCAGAGGAGGAGAGATGGGAATGAGTTCTTCTCATTCCTTCTGGATGAGTTTCACAGTCACACAGGTGATCGATTGGACTTAGCGCCTGGGGTCATGTGCTGCTCTGTCCTCTCAGTGACTCTTGTTGACCTTATGTGTGCTGGACTCAATGCTAGGGGTCTGTGTATTTTGATCAATCGTAAGAACTCAGCAAGGTATCACTAGATCTCCTACTCAGATCAAGAACCTGGGCGTGGAGTAGCTGGGAATCTGTCAGAGCCGTCTCTCCCACCGTGTGAGGTCTCAGCCTGTGGGCCAGCCTCTGTGGAGAAACACCACCGACCCAGGCGCTGCCATGCTTGTCCCATTGAGCCTGGGCCCACCCCCTGCGCTCTGCCTTCCTGTTCTGGTCTGGGCCTCAGAGCCAGGTCACCGGAACTCCTGTGAGCTGCTGTGGAAGGTGGGACTCAGGCCTGGGCCATAGCTGGAGGGCACGGACCTTGATGCTAGTTCTTTCCCCTCTCTCAGAGGGTGCTGGTGCTGCTGGCGTGGGTGACTTCTGACACCGGTCAGCACTGGGTGTGAAGCTGGTCTGACCTTACTTCCATTGCCCTTGTCTCAGTCACTTAGATACCTTTTTTGCCTGAGTTTCCTTGTCTAATAAACAGGGAGTTGAGGGCATTTCTGTGTCTTTATGTCTCACTGCCTTGTAGTTCTAATACAGTAGGATTTGTCTTCCTGGCTCTTCTCTAGGCCTTTTCTCCCTAGTGATCCAGTTTCCTTCTCTCCTTTCCAGCCCCTCCCTGCACCCAGCATCAGGCTGAGACTCAGGTCTGCAGGCCAGCACTGTAACTATCTCTCCCTCCTGGCTCATGGGAGGGAAGTTCCTAGAGACTTTCCACCTGCAGACTGTAGGCTCCAGTTTGCTGGGGTATCTCTACTTCCTGCCGTGCAGAGGAGCCTGGCAGGTGTGAGTGGGAGAACAGGGGAGCTGGAGGAGTTATGTGGAGAGGCCACTGGCCAGAGCCTACGGGATGAGGGACAGGTGCGTTTCCCTGCAGTTGGCTGTGCCTCGCCTACTCCCTAGCGCCCCACCTGTTGAGTCACAGGCCAGCACACACCTGAGTCTTCACACCTGCCTGCCCACGGGTTCAGTTCAGGAGCCTTGTGTCTAGTGAGGTCATATGTGTTGATCCTCCCAGAAAAGCTGTAGGGCCCAGCTGTCCTCACCCTGTAACAGACAGACCAGCCCTTGCAAAGGCCAGGTGCTGAGAAGAGGTGAGTGGCTGGGGCCCAGCCCATGGGCTTCCTGGCAGCTTAGGAGTCTGGAGAGCAGGATACTGGGGGTGGATCTGGATGGCCGGTGGGTGCTTGATGGCCCTGTGTCTTCCCCAGGTGCAGGCCCCTTTGTGAGCAGCAGACCGGCCCGGAGGCTGGCAGCAGGACACCCGAGTCTGCATGCTGAAGAAGATGGGTGAGGCTGTGGCCAGAGTTGCGCGGAAGGTCAACGAGACGGTGGAGACAGGCTCCGACACTCTGGGTGAGTGCGGGCAGGCCTCTTCTGGCTGCCCTGTTGGAGGTTTGTGGTCGGTTCTGAGATGATGTGGAAAGAGAGGAAAGAGGCAATATCAGCGTGTGCCCTCGCTACAAGGAAAGAGTTTCATAGGACTTTGCTGCACGGGTGATAGTTGCATAGTTTCTGCCTCTTACTCTGGCTCACGGCCAGTGGGTTTGAAAAACATGGAGCCTGTCTGCCCACAATGACAAAGTGTGTGTGCCCTTGGACCGGCTGCAGTGCCAGGCTGGCTCTCGCTGTGTCAGTACCCCCTGATTGTCATCTTGTTGAGTTGTCACAGTTTCCCTGTGACGAGTGGTACCTGCCAGGTATGGCTGGCCTCAGTCTTCTGAGAAGGGTAAGGCACAGTGGTTTGATGTTTGCCCAGTCGAGAAGCCCTTTATAATCTCCTGTCTCATGTGAATTGTGTCGTGTCTTTTGCTGAGAATCAGTCATGACATTTTAGCCTAGTGGTGATGCTGAGACTAAGTGTTTAAGCAAACCATCTTGGTTGGTTGAGCTCAGCAGCTCTCTATGATGGGTGGCAAGGGAGACAGGGCAGCTCCCATGCAGGCCAGTGTCTCGGATGATGCACATGTGTGTTTCACATGATGCACGTGTGTGTGTGTGTGTGTGTGTGTGTGTGTGTGTGTGTGGTGTGTGTGTGTGTGTGTGTGTGTGTGTGAGCCAATGGCCACATACCTGTCACGGGACCCAGAGGACGTGAGCACGGGCTCCATGTGGGATGATGCGGATGCTGCATGTAGAGAGGCCTTTGGCAGCCAGGGAGGGGTGTGTTGTGCCATAATTGCCCCTGGAGCAGAGGCTCCAAGGCTGGGAAGCAGCATTTCTGTACGCACCACCCATCAGTCGTGTCTGGATTACAGATTCCTGAGTCAGGGAATCGAGGCCCAGAAAGCCCTCAGGATGGGCTTGGCCACTGCCTCTTCCAGCAAGTCCTCAGCCCTGTGCTGTTCACCTCTTCTCCCTTCCTCCTCTCTAGCGCCTAGTCGGCATCCCCAGAGGACGAGGACCCTTCCATCTCTTGCCCACTCCAGAGCCCAGGGCATTGTCAATACTGCCTTAGCATACGGAGGTATTTGCCACACCTAGCAAAGTTGAGAGAGGCATCCTTTGCCAGCGAGTGGACTTAGAGATTGCTGCTAGTTTGGGAGTGTCGTGGGGGTCCCGAGGCTGGTGAGATGTTGACTATGGCCCTCAGTAAAGATTCTAGATTCCTGCACTGGTCACGGATACAGCTGTGTGTCCCTCGGTGTTCAGGTCTCTCTGCCAGTCTAATGCTGCAGTTCACGGAAAGCCTTGGGTCATAGGGACCTGGATATGCATCTCCACTCTCCCTAGGCAGTCTGCCTGCCCTGCCTGACTCTGTTTCTTCAGACGGACGGAAACAGTAATTGTGTTTACCTCATCAGCATGGTTAGGAGTAACTGGAGTGACTAAGGCGCGTGGCCTGGAGGGAGCTTTGTCAACAGCAGCTATTATTTTTAATTTTTTCTCATCCTCAAAAGCTGGAGGTGGGGCCTAAATCCTCCATGGCCGAAACCTACCTCCTCCAGATGTGAGCCAGCTGGGCTCCTGCTGGGTGTGTTGCCCACTGGTTTCAGCTGGGAAGCTTAGTACAAAGTGACAAATATCCATGGTGTGTCACCTACTCTTAAGATGTCATAGGGAAGGGCTAGGGTTTTAGCTCAGTAGTAGTGCCTCTGCCTGGTAAGTGCAAAGTCTGGAGTTTGAGCCCTGGTACCAGCACCACCACCAAAAAAGATGTCGTAGGGCAAAAGCTATGTGGCTTCGTCTCATCCTGATGGGCAAGGGTGGAGGAGCAGCAGAGGAGTGGTGGGAGATTCGCGTTGGGAGAGGACACAGATGTCCAGTGGAGGGAACACACCTGAGCTGGGAGAGGCGGTGAGGGGTGGGCCATGGGAGGCCATGTTGGGTGTCTGCACACGAGCCCCTGTGGACCAGGAATCACAGACTTGTGCTCCTGTGGGCCAGGTGGACATTTCTGGGAAAGGAAGGGCAGCGCTTGGGATTGGAGCCCCGCTGTCTTGCACTGGCCTCCCCTCCTCTGTGCAGACCTGGTATAGAGGTGGGGGGTGATCAGCAGTCATGGATGCCAGGAAGCTCTCGTCACCTTGGGATGGCCTCTGGTCACAGCAGTGCTGGCCAAGGTTCAAAGCATTTATGTGGCAGAGACTAAGCCTTTAAAGTTAGGGTTAGACCAGAAAAGAAGCAAAATATCAGACTTGATTGCTGTGAACTCCTACACTGTGGGCTCTGGAAGGTAGAGCTGACTAAGTTCATACGGTCTAAGGACCTGGGCTCTGGGAGGTGAGCACATCTTAAGTGCCTGCAATGGACATTGTCTTGGGGAGCTCCCAGACAGAACAGCCATGGGACAGAACAGTGGTGACACACAGAACACGCTGAGTTATGTCAGATAGTCATAGGTTATCATAGTTCCGAGGAGGGAAGTGTTGCTGGGGGTTGAGCTAGTCTGAGAAAGCTTTCTGGGGGAGGTGGGACTCGAACTGGGCCTAGAAAGATAGGCAGCATTACTGTCTGGTTCTCCTGCAAAATAGCAAGCCCTCAGCAGCAGCCTAAAGAATCAGCCCTAGGGAATGGCTTAATGCATTTTTGTCGAGCTGTACAGAGTCCTCTGTGTAGCTGGTGAGAGAGGTGCATAACATCTCGTTATGTGGTTGAATATACACACCAGCACAATCACATATGTAAAGGAATTGAGAAATCCAGAATCCCAACCTGTAGGACAGTGAGATACCAATTACATGAGACCGTGTATATTTGTAGAAGGGAAAAATGGAGGTAAATCAAACAAATGCAAATGGGAATTAAAAAATACGATTCTGTGTTTTCTAAATGTTCTGTGGTGAACATATTACTCAGAAAACTAGGTGAAAATAGGTGTTAGGGAAAGGACCATCTGCTATTGTAGCAGATACAAATAAAACATCTGTGAGATGGGCTACCCAAAGCCACAGCTGCCTTCCTGCCGCTCCTGCCGCTCCCCTGGCCTCTGGTGGGCACACCGGTAGGCGGCCCTGGCCTCCGGCCTCCTGGGCGGAGCTGGACTGCAGAGCTTCCAGATGCAGCCAGAGCTGCAGATCCCAGCCCCCCTCACAGCCTGTCCCTCAGAAATGCCTCCGTCCGCCTGGCCTTGGAAGGCCCCTCTCTGCTCTCAGCCCTGCACCTCCCCCAGCATCGTCCCTGAGACTCTGCAAAGAGCACTGCACTGCTCTTCCTGTCCCCTGGGCCAGGCTCTCCCCTCTGTGCCCCTTGCCTCCCAGATTGGCTCTTCCTCTTTGAAGGCCTCATGCCCACCTGGGTTCTCAGGGGCCTCAGCCTGACTCCCTCTCTGCTCCATCAGTGGTCAGGGAGCCAACTCCTGCGCCTCTGCGCCTCTCCAGGGCAGGAGCTGCAGGATTGGCTGTGTGCTGAGTGGGGCGATGCCTCAGATGACCATGGTGTGGGAAGGCCTGGCAGCATGGAGGCCGGGGCAGCAGGGCCCAGCCCAGGCGGGCCTTCAGAGTCAGGCTGGCACATTTGGTACCTCTTAATCCTTCCTAACTCTTTTGTACTTCCTGGCTCTGGGGACTTCTGTGTGTTTATTTCTAGAAATTTCCCAGCTGTTAGCTCTTGGAGTGTTATTCTTGCCCATCCCTGAAGTCTTGTTTTTCTAGACTCTCACGTGGGCCTTTTCGTGCCTTCTTGGGTATCTCTTCTCACATAGTCTGTCTTTCTGCCATATTTGAGAGGTTCCTTTGATTCACCTCTCTTTCACCGTTTGCTTCTTTGGGTCTAATTTATTGAAGCATCCATTAAATTCTTAATTTTAGCACTGTATTTTTATTTTCAAAAGTTCTGTTTTGTTCTTTTAAAAGTCTAATATGAGCTGTGCAATGGTGTATACATGTAGTCCCAGCTACTTGGGAGGCTGAGGCAGGAGGGTTTTGTGAGCTCAGGAGTTGGAGACTAGGATAAGCCACACAGCAAAACCCTTCTTAAACAGTGGAGAGATAGATAAATTTGATTAATATGTTCAGGATTTTCTTCAGAATCAATAGATCTTTTGCTCTTAGTAAAAAAAGAACCTGATTTAAAAGAATATCTTCTTTCTGTTTTACATTTTCAATGCTGCATTTTGTTTCAAATAATTTGAGCATACTTATTCTCTGTGTCTTTGTGGCTTTGTCCATTGCAGAACATTTCCTGTGTGTGAGGCCGCCACCCACGTCTCCTGCTCACAGCAGGTTCTCTGTGGACCTGGTGTGATTATGGACCCTTTGCTCTGTCTAGCGCCCTTGTCTGTGATGTAGGGCTGAGAGCTGTGTTGTCCGAGGGGTTATGCGTGCTGCTGTCACACGCGACCAACCCTAGAAGGATGTGTCTATTCATTTCTCCGCTTTTGGGTTTCTGGACCTGAAGGTCCAGAAGTGATAGTTTAAACCTCAAGTAGAAACAGATCTGGGACTTCAGTAGCTGTGGGGAGATTTTTGTTGTTTTAAAGATTTTTGTTGCTTTAAATTGGGTGCACAAAGAGAAAAACAGTTTTCTAACCATGAAAAAGCAGAAAATAGTCCCAAATCCCCGATTTCTGTAGAGTCTTGGCCTCAGCTTCCCAACTTGAACAAGTCCAGAGTTGTGTTTGCTGGACATCCCAACCCACCCAATACTTCGGAGTGAACCCAGGGCCTTTGCACTAAGCTACATCACCAGCCCTTTTTAATTTTTTGAGATAAAGTCTCACTAAGTTGTCTGGGCTGGGCTTGAACTTAAGATCCTCCTGCCTCAGCCTCCCAAAGTGCTGGGATTATAAGTGATGCCACCACATCCCACCCCTGGTGACCCAGACTGTTCCACCAGCCCAGGTAAGCAGAGTATTGGCAGCCGCCTACCATCCTGTCTTTCAGTTCCTCTTGACCTTTGGCTTGGACTTGCTCTTAGTAAATGCCAGGCTCATTGCAAATGCCTTGTCAGTTTGACTCATTTAATTACCATCACAGTCTTATGACACAGGTGATGCTACACAGGTGATGTTACTTTTTGTTACACAAAAGTTAGAGACGCTAAAGCACAATTGTGTATTTGTGTGTGTAACCTAGGCTGCTCTACAACTGAGCTACAGCCTCAGCCTTCTTTATTTTTATAATATTAAATCTGAGTAACTTCTTTTATGTCACATTTATTTTATTTTTATTTCACATCTTTTTTCTTTTGAGAGAGGGTCTCACTAAGTTGCCCAGGCTAGCTTCAAACTTGCAGTCTCCTGCTTCAGCCTCGTAAGTACTGGGATTACAGATGTGTGCTACCACATGTATGTGGAGGTATCCAGCCTATCTCCTCTGCCAGCCAGGGGGAGTTTTCCTCTGTTGTACAGATGCTGGAGCTGGGTGGAAAGTGCCAGTGACTTGCTGGTTATCCAGCTGTTGGGGGCAGTCAGAATTCGTCGGGGCTTCCCCCGTATCCTGCTGCACCTTGTGTGGGAGAGGAAATGAAGAGATAAATAAGCGATCTGAAAGCAGCTTGGAGTTCCCTCCTGCCTCCTACACTTGTCTCCCTCACACACTTTCTTGGGTGGCTCAGGCCTGCCCTAGTCCTTGATAAAAGAGAATACTCACCTTTGTACATAGTATGGGCACATCGTTAGAGTGGCCCAGGGCAGCATGCTGTGGGGCGGTCTGGTCATCGTTCCTCCACACCTGCATTATTTCATGAAAGGTGGGTTCTGGGTAACCAACAGCAGGATTAAAGGGCTTCTGGCTACAATGCATAGTTTCAGACTACTGAGAGTTTTGAAAATAGAATCTCAGGGCCAGGGATTTAGCTCAGTGGTTCTGGCGTCTGCCTTGCAAGCACAAAGACCTGGGTTCGATCCCAGTAACCACATACAGCAATATTGGGTATGGGAATTCAAGCCCACTAGCAATCAGTACCACATACCACAGTGCAGGTGTGGTGGCTCATAATAATCTCTGTACTCTGGCGATAGAGGTAGGATTGCTGTGAGTTTGAGGCTGAGTTCAGGGCCAGCCTGAACTACAAAGCAAGACTCTGTTTAAAAAAAAAAAAGAAAGAAAGAAAGAAAATAGAATCTCTGCTCTCAGTTCAGACACATTTGATGAAGTGGTGGCGTTTGTTATTGCTTCTGTGCTTCAGGTTCATGTTATTTCTTTTGAAAAACTCCAGAGTCTTGTCTTTTAATACAGAGTGTTTGGTGTCTGTGTGGGGAAGCAGTTTGGAAAGTTTCAAGGCTGTATTGAATAACTAGTCGCTGCATGTTATACAAAAGGGACTTGGTGAATGTGAATCACCTGTTGCGACAAACCCATAATTTAAGTAGAACTCTTGGTATTTTCTTTCAAGTGCAGCTTTCTTTTGTTTGCAACTTTAGAGTCTTCTGTCATCTCCCGGGTCTCACCTCCTTTATTAAGTAGCTCTCCAGGGATGTTTGTTTTGTATTCATTTTAGGTAGGGTGAGCTCTGGGCTTCCTAAACTGTGTGCGAGACTAGGGTGTTGTGGGAAAGAGGCGTGGGCGGAAGTGGTGAGTCACATAACTGGTGGGTCACACGCAGACTAAAATAAGTGTGGGATTCTGACTTCACGCCTGCCACCATGTACAGCTGTACAATTGAAGTCCATCAGCTCACTTGCCACTGGAAAGCTTGTTCCCTGATGCAGCTTAATTGTCACTTGCCACTCACTGACAGGGTTTGATAAGAGTCCGCAAGCAACTCGTTTATTATGTCCCCTGTGCCGTCTGAGCTCTGCTAATGTGAGTGATGGGAAGTGGCTGTAAATACAGATGAGGTGTTGCTCGTTTTCCCTCCTGTTGTGCGGCTCTGCTCCGAACAAGGGTTTGGAGACCTGGATCATACAGTGTACCGGCAATTTTCATAGCATTGGCATTGTGTTAGGTGTTATAAGTAACCTAGGGATAATTTAAAGTATACAAGAGGACATATGTGGATTATGTGCAAGTACTACATTATTTGGCCACCCCAGGATTTTAGAATCTGCGAGGAATCCCACAGGTATCCCATGGATACCAAGAGGTATTTTATCAAGGTACATTTGTATAAAAAAAATAGCCTCTTTTTGTGTACAGTTCTGAGTTTTGACAGATTCTTATGATGGTGTATGCACTGCCACGAGATTCAGAACTTTTCTATTATTTCAGGAATTTCTCGTGCTCCTTTGCAGCCAAACTCTTCCCTGCGGCTCAATACCTGGAAGCCACTGATCTGTTTCCCATCGCTGTGGTTTGGCCTGTTCCAGGATTGCAAGCGGATGGAGTTTCTTAGTCATTTTCTTGTTGCTGGGACAAAATGCCCAACACCCACCACTGAAAGGAGAGGCTTATTTGGGCTTTGGTGTTCCAGGGATTCAGTCCATGGTCAGCTGGCCCCAAGGCAGGAGGGACATGGTGTGGGAAGATCTGGCAGAGGGGAGCCGCTCAGGTTATGGTGGGCAGGAAGCAGAGAGCAAAGGGAGGAGGCGGAAGCAAGGTCACCTTCCAGGGCCACACCCCCAGGCCCTCCTGGTCAGGCTCTACCTCCTAACTACCCTCAGCTGCTGAGCTCATTAATGCAGCATTAAATCATATGCATTTATGATGATCTGTTTATTCATTCATCTATTAGGGTGGATTTGGATTATTTCACTTTTTATATCATAGATAAAGCCCATAACTGTTCATGATTGAACCCTGGGCATCTGCTGAGCTACATCCTCAGCCTTTTTTTATTTTTGGACAGGGTCTCACTAAATTGTCCAGGCTGACCTCAAACTTGCAAACTTGCTTCAGCTTCCTGAGTAGCTGGGATTATAGGGGTGCACCCCTGCACCTGGTTCTCACTTTTATTTCATATGTTCTTTTAGATGTACAATGGCATGTTATTGTAGTTTAATTTACTGTTCTTTGATGACAGGGATATTGAACATCTTTTTATGTAGTCTTTTGCCATCCGTCTTTGATACAGTTTCTATTCATACTTTTGTTAAATAAAAACAAATGGATTTTCTTATTAATTTTTTTGAACTGGAGATTGAAACTGGAGCCCTGTGTTGCTAGGCAAGCGGTCTGCCACTGGGCTATATCCCCAGCCCTCTCAGTGGGCTTTGAAGGTTGCTTATAGATTCTGGATGTCAGTTCTCTGTCAAATCTGTGTTTTGTAAGACAGCTTCCAGCCCTTGCCTCATCTTTCATCCTCTTGGCATCTTTTGAGGACAGACACTTTTAATTATAATAAAACCCAACCTACCACTTTTCTCTTTCATGAATGTATCTAAGAAATCTTTGTGTAGCCCAGTGTCACAAAGATTTCCTGTTGCCAGAGTCATCTGGGTATTGGTTAAACATACATATTCATGGGTCTTCTGGAGGCTTAAAAGTGCACCTTTTTTTTTTTTTAAGGGAAAGGAAAGTTTATTGAGCTCCTGAAGGGATAGGACAGGACCTGAAAGTGAGTTGTGGTGGACTTCACTTCATAGGAAGTTATAGAACAAAATCATGAGGTGGGTACAAAATTATGACTTGATACAATTGATATAGGGGAATAGATATCAGTGCCAAACCTGCTGAATATCCAGAGCATGAGTTCAACTTCTCTAGAATCAAAAAGTGAATTCTAGGAACAACGGAGGCAAGAGTAGAAAAGTTTCTTGAGAGCTTCTGCCTAAGAGAGACAGAAAGGGGACTCGACAGTGAGTTGCCTCGATCTGCATCTATTTTTGAAAAACAGGGTCTCTCTATGTAGTTCATAATGAACGCGCTATGTAACTGAGGCTGGTCTTGAACATGCAGCAATACTCCTGTCTCAGCCTCTCAGATGGGCATGTACCACCACCCTTGGCTGGGTGATCTGCATTTTAACATGAACTTTGTATTCTCTTTCTCCATTTCTTCCTCCTCTTCTTCCTCCTTCTGTTCCTTTTGTGATACTGGGGAATCAAACTAAGGGGTAATTTACCACGGAGCTTTTAGACAGGGAGACAGTGTATTGTTGAGACAGGATCTTGCTAAATCATTGAGGCTGGCTGGGCTCAGATGTTCAGCTGTCTTTCCTCAGCCTCCTGAGTTGCTGGGATTATAGGCCTGTGCCACCACACCTGGCTGTGAATATTGTATTATTCTTTCCTGCCTTGAATTAAGAATCATTGGCTTATTCTGTGCTTTGGCAATCTTCTGAGTGTGTATGAATGTGAGAGAGAGAGGGAAGGTAGGAGGGAGGAAGAGAGATGAAGGGAGGTAGGGAGAGAAGGAGATAGAGATGGAGTGGGGAAGGAGAGAGAGAGAGAAGAGAGGAGAAATGAAAGACTGGCAATGATGATGTTGGGGGACCTGGGCCATTTGAAAGGGAGGGCCCCCACCCCACAGCTGACCTGCAAGTGCTTCTTACCTATCCTTACCAGCAGGTGGCGCCCTATCCCTGGCCCAGCCTGTTCAAGGAACCTGAACCCCGGACCAGGCTAGTGCAGCAGGGAGTGAGTGCCAGGTCCTGACAAGGGCATCTGCTCCCTCCAGCTTGCAGCCTCTGTTTACACTGCAGTGTGACCCCTGCAGGTTCCTGATCTTGCAACTTCTTCTTTTTTTTTTTTTTTGAAAGAGAGAGAGGGTCTCACTAAGTCATTAAGTTGCTCAGGCTGGGATCAAATTTACAATCCTTCTGACCCACCCTCCTAGAGTTCTGGATGACGAGTGTGCAGCAGCTGCTCTTCTGAACAGGAGTACTCAGGAAATGTGGTATTTGGGAGGCAATGAATACAGACCCACTGAATCAGAACGCTCTCCTGTTCTGGGTCAAGAAATTGCCACAGGGTCCTTTTTCAACAAACACAAATTGGGTATGTGCTATGTATGCCCTCCTTGGGGACTCAGTGTGGACAGAGAGGGAGGCAGATCTCTGTGTCTGTCTGTCTGTCTGTCTCGCTCTCACACACACACATACACACACACACATACACATATCTACACACACACGCAGAGTTTCACAGACGAAGGGAACATGGCAGGAACAGCTTTTCTGGCCCAATAGGGCAGTGGCCTTGGCCTTGGCATGAGGGGAGATCTTCTCTGTGTCTCCAGGCCTGGCAGTCCTCAGGTCAGTCTGGTGTAGCTGAGCTCTGCGGGGGCAAGGCGGGGGTCTGTCTCTCCTGGGACAGAGGGCTTTGGTTGGCCGGGCAGCGTGGGGGCACAGACACCCTTAGGGCCCCTCGCTGCCCTTCTTAGAGGACCCCAAGTTCCCTTGCAAAGAGACTGCCTTCTCCCAACTCTGCTCTACATGGCGGAATGTGAGGGGTGACTAGGGCTTCCTGTTTAGAAAGTGACCCCTAGTTGTGGTCTTTGTGGGTTGGGGGTCCTTGGAGACCAAGCTGTCTCTTCTGTGTTTTCCCTCCTGCATCTCTTGGGTCTGGAATCTCTCCCTTGAGGTTCAGAACATTTCTGATGGGAAGACATTGTATTGGTAGGTGGGCGTTGCTCAGCTGTGGCTCTGTTGGCTTTGGGTCTGGATCATTCTTTGTGCCTGGGATGCCCTGTACACTATGGGATTTCACCAGCCTCTATCCTAGACACTGATTCTCTGAGTCCTTTCAGGCTGTCATAGAAGAATATTTCAGTGCCCATCCATGGTGGGAGGGAGGGGATCTCTCTGGGGTCTCTTGCAAGGGCACTAGTCCCCTGTACCAGGCCTCCAACCCATGACCCCGTCACCTCCCAAAGGCCCCCCCTCCAAATGGCGTTCCATTTAGCAATCGGTTTCAGGATATGACTTGGGCACACCGATGTTCAGTCTACTTGCCCTGCCTGCTCCCACTGTGACTTCTAGATTTATCTCTAGACAGCGCCGAATATAGGACCACTGCTCTGAGAGGCCACATCTGGCAGGTGCTGGGCTCGTGCCTGCTGTGTAGCCTGCTGTACAAGGGTAGGGTTGGTGAGCTGGAAGGAAAGTAGGAGCCCTTCCCTGGCCCAGAAGGAAACAGGTTCAGGGCCTCAGGTTACCGGCCAGGTTCCCTCTGTAAAATGCAGAACTCCAGCCCTGAGCTTTCACAGTGGGCAGGGCTGCCCTGAGGGCTCATTCCATCCTCGAAGCCACGTTGTGTTCTCATCATCATTCAGGGCACTTCACAGATGAGGAAACTGAGGCATATAGGCGCTGGGTAACATTCCAAGGCCACAGCTACCGAAAGGGGATGGGGAGGGGACTTGAACCCAGGCCTTGGAGAAATGGCCCACTTTGCCCCTGTGGGGACTTGTTTTGGTGGTTGGGAGCCAGGCACAGTGGCCTGTTTGCAGGTAAAGATGCAGGTGGCATGGAAGCACGAACCTGCAGGCATCCTCTGAACTCAGGAAGCCAAGTGGGAGAGCAGCTGCCTCTGCTGTCCTCCACCAGGGGTGAGCGGAGCCTGGCGGCTCTGAGCAGGAGACACACACAGGCCCACTTTTGGAGAGAGAACTGCTGGCAAAGAGCAGATGTGAAGTGCCTCAGGCTGGGGTGAGTGGGTGAGGACACAGGAGGACAAGAGGTGCCAGGGGTGCAGTTTGCAACCTGGACAAAAGTAAGGAAGTCTGGGCCATTTGGGCTGTGGGGGTTGGGGTGAGTCTGGAGCCCCTGGGGGACATGTGTGAAGAAGCTCCCGACCGGGACTGGATGGGCGTGGTGCCAACTGAGACTGCAGATTTCTGCACTGGGGCCCTTGCCCTGCGAGGTGAGCCCAGAGTACCCACCTGCAGTGCCACTGCTCAGAGTGGCAATTTTGGAGGAAAAGATATTCTTTGAAATTGCATAATTATGCAGCTCCAAAAGAGTATGTTGACAGAAGAATAAAAATGTTCCATCCAAGACCCAGAGAGAGAACAAAATCGATAATTCTGTAGCATCAAAAGCTTGCATTGCTTAAGTATAAAAGTGCAGGCCGCGGGGAGGTGATTTAGCAAGGCCGAAGAGTTTATTAAAACCAAATACTTCCAGAAATGTGAGCGCGGCTCTGGCTGATGAGGCGACCAGGGACGGAGATGCATGGCGGAGGGACCTGGCAGAGCCAGTTGTTCCCAGATCAGCCCCATGAGACCTTGAGCTGCAAGGTGGCGGCACCTATACAGGATAATCTCGCCTTGGCATTAGAGGTTAGGAAATTGCCATTGCTGTTGAGAACGTTGTTAAAAGGGTTATTATGTTCAAAGACGAGAGGGAATTGAAGTCCTTTTAATTGGCACCCGCCTCATCTTGGTTGGCTGTGTTTTGCTAAGATGCATATTTTTGTCATGCTCCAGTTTATCCCCATGGTTTCATATTCCATCCAGTTCCTTTCTGCAAACATTTATTCACTGTGTGCTGAGCCTGTCTGCCTCCCGCCTTGCAGAGGATGGGATGGGAAAGCGAGAGGAAAGAGCAAGCTAATTATGAGCTCGGGCAGGTGTCCCATTAGGTTATTGTACTTGCTGTTATTTCTTTCTGAATCATCTTTTCCCAGATCTGTGCATGTTCTGGGTCTTTTTATTCTTGTCTCAGCTAAGTGCACTTCCAGCCCTGCCCCCTCTACAGACTGGCCTCTGTGGCCTCTTACTGCCCAGCTCAGTGTGAAGGCCTGAGTTGAACCCCCAGTACTGGCAATGGGGAGAAACTGAGGCTGCAAGAGCTGCAGGAGTTTGCCCCTCTTATCACAGCCAGCCAATCCTGCACTGAAATCTGAACTTCAGCCTTTTGGTTTCATGTGTGTGTGTGTGTGTGTGTGTGTGTGTGTGTGTGTTAACACTATTGTGGTCCTGAGGATTGAATGCAGAGCCTCACACATGGTAGGCAAGTGCTGTGTGTCTGAGCTACTTCCACAGCCCTTTTAAATTTTATGTGGGGGCAGGATCTTGCCAAGTTGCCCTCTCATCTCAGCCTCCCAAGTAGCCGTGATTACAGATGGGTACCACTAGGCCTAGCTTGTGCTGTCTTTAACATGCCACCATCTCAGTGGGTCCCAATCCTGCCCTCAAGGAACTCTCTGCCCTAGCATAAAGACAAAGATAAACATTGATAACCTGTATGTTTTTTCAGGGGGTAAAAAAGATACAGTGGGACAGGAGCCATGACAGCCAGCAAAAATGTGACTGGGGACTCGCACGCGGGTGGGAGCAGTTACCGTCACCGGGGACACCGGGTGTTTCATGGAGGAGCTGGAGCCACATGGGTGACCTGTCCAAGGATACTGGATGAGTGAAGGGCAGCTGCAGAGCAGAGTCCTGGTCCCCACTCTGTAGGGCAGGGTCCTTAAGAGGAAGTTGAGTCCCATCCTTTCTTTACTGTGCAACTCTGAAAAATGCCTTCACCAGGCTGGGCCTTGACTTCCTATCTGCAGACAGGCCTGATACCCTCCTGGGAGGGAGTAGTCAGGACCTCACGGTGACCTGCGGTCAGTATTGCCTGTTCTTATCTGGTAGAAGACCCGGAGCCTGTGCAGGCCCCTCCCAGGCTGAATTAGCTCTGTGGCTTCAGCTCAGACCAGCAGAGGGGATCCCCAGAGCTGTTGGTGCTGAACTGTTGGCAACATGTGGCTGCTGTTTTGATTCCCCTTAATGTCTACGATGAGTCATTGATCAAATTAAAATAACTTGCTATCATTTGGTGCATCATTTGATTGTAATCTGTGTGTGCAGTTTCCTTTTGCTTTTCATTAAACATTGGCTTGTTTTTCTGAATGTGGTTGACTGGCTTGGCAGGAAGGAGCAGGAAGTTCTGTCTTTTTGTTTTTTTAAAAATAAAGATGTGAGCCAGGGATTTAGTTCAGTGGTTCTGGCACCTGCCTTGCAAGTACGAGGTCCCGGAGTTAGATCTGCAATGACCACATACAATGATGCTGAGCGTGGTGACTCATGCCCACCAACAATCAGTACCACATACTACACAGCCAGGCATGGTGACTTACGCATGTAATCCCAGCACTTGGGAGGCAGAGGCAGGAGGATTGCTAAATTAAAGGCTAAGTTCAGGACCAGCCTGAACTACAAAGCGAGACCCTGTCTCAAAAAACTAAAAATAAAATTAAATAAATAAGTAAATAAACATGCAGGTCCCAGCTAGGTATAGTGGCACATGCCTGTCATCACAGCACTCTGGGAGGCTGAGGCGGGAGGATCACAAGTTCAAGCCCAACATAGACAGCTGAGTGACTTTTTAGGATTCTGTCTCAAAATAAAAGATACAGGGCTATGGATGTAACATAGTACAAAGGCCCTGGGTTCAGTTCCTACTAGTGAACGTCATGCAGAGTTATCCCCTTGTCATGAGGTTGTGTAAGGACTGTTCTGTGTCTTCTTCCTCCTCCAGAGGACAGTGGGGCTGACTGATATCTCTAGGATGGATTCACAGGTAAAGTGATACAGCTTCAGAGTATCAGTTCAACAGTGTAATGTGTCTGCACGCACATGGCAACACTCCTTCCTGAGCACAAAGTCTGCCAGTTGCTGTGCCAGGCACCCTGCAGACAATTCATTCCCCCCTCAGAGCAGTCCTATCAGTCAGGTCATCTTGTCCACAGTCTTACGTTACACTTACTGTGAGAATTTATATTTAAAGTGTACAGTTCAGTGGGCTTTAGTATACTGTACCATCACCACCATTGACCTTGAGAACATTTTCATCAGCCCCAGGAGAAACCCTTTACTCTCAAGCAGGCATGCCCCACCCTGTCCCCCAGGCCCCGCACCACCGTCCTTCTTTCTGTCTCTGTAGTTTTATCTGTTCCAGACATATATGTAAATGAAATCAGACCCTGCTTGTCCTTTTGTGACTGGCTTCTTTCACTTGGCACAGTGTTTTCAAGTTCAGGTGAGGCTTAGTGGCACATCTATAATCCCAGTGCCCTGGGACACTGAGGCAGAAGGATCACGAGTTGATATTCAGCTCGTGCAGTTTTGTGAATTAGCTAGACTGTGCCTCAATTAAAAAAAAAAAAGCGTGTTTTCAAATTCAGTTGTGGTGCAGCTTGTGTTAGAATTGCATTCCTTTTATGAGTGAATAATATTCAGTTGTATATGTGTACTGCGTTTTTTTCTTGATGTACCATATTATTTTATCTATTCTCCCTTTGATGGGCATGTGGGTTGTTTCTACTTCCTGGATGTTACCAGTGATGTTATTACAGAAATTCACACACAGGTTTTGGATGAACTTGGATCCTCATCATACTGAGGAGACCTTATGTTGGGACTGCTAAACTTGCTTGCGGCCTCACACATGAGGCAGAGCTAGTCCGAGGACAGCCTCCATGTGGGTCCCGAGGACAGTGTCCTCTCTGGGTCCTTGTCTCTTCTTCTGGGGTTAGAGCACATCCCAGCAGGTGTGATGGCCACTGGCCGGGAGTCCCAGGCCCAGCTTTGTCTTCTCAGGCAGACACCCATTGTCACTCCACTGCCAAGAGAGGCTGGAGTGAAAAAGTCCTGTGGGATGTGGATTCGCACGTGGGGTTTGTCTGCAGGATATGTGTGTATGTGTGTGTCTGTGTGAGCGCATGCATGAGCACAGCCCCCAGGCTGTCCGCTATGCTCCACAGTAGCCCCTCTGACCTTCACCTAGGTGAGTGTCAGCCTCCCGCCCCAGGGGCCACGAACACAACTCCACGATCCCAGCTTTGGCAATCAAGGTAGTATGTTCCCAGGGTATCTGGAAGACAGGCTGCTGCTTTCCTTAGACTGAGTATATCTATGAGAAGCCACATAACACAGAAGTCTTTAAAATAGGAAGAAAAGGGAAAAAAAACCCCACTCTCTGACATATTGAAGTCGAGTGATGTCCCAGAAGTCGCCCCTTCCAGGTGTACATTTCTGTCCTCCTCTCCTTACCTCCCTTCCAGGCCCAGGATAACTGCTGCACTGGAGCCTTTTGCAGTCTTCAGTGCTTCCACCTGAGTCCCTTCCTTCCAGGCATCCAGGCCTTTGTCTGGGGAGCAAGCCTCCTGCTTGCTTTGTCTGCAGCTTTCTCCAGCAAGTAGCTCTGTAAATACTGCACACAAATAACTGTTTACAGCCTGGCTGGTTATGCTGGGCAACATACTGTGCGGTTTTGTGATGACTCTGATTTCTGTTTTGCTTGTTCTTTGCATCCTGTGGGGCCCCGCTTTGGAAAGCACGTGGCATTTTGGAGACTGGAGGCCTGCATTTCTGGAGGCTGAGCAGGGCACATTGGCACTGTTTAGTTTTTTTTTTTTCACTAGGATGCCAACATAGTCTTTGAGTGTCCCCAGAGGTGCTGGAAGTTTGTCTTCCAGAAAAGGTTCTGGCTCTTCCTAGCAGGCCCAGAACTTAGTTTGCATTTTTGTGTTGCAGAAAAGTCTGTGTCGTTTTATTTGTTTGTTTGTCTGTTTTTGTTTTTGGAGACAGGGTCTTGCTTTTGTAGTTCAGACTGGCCTTCGGCTCACTATGTAGCCCAGGCGAGACTCAAACTCACTTTGGACCTGGGCGTTTTTGGGTGCAATAGAGGCTGCCGCCGCTTCTGCTGAGGGCCAGAAGACTCCAATCCCCTTGGCTGTGGTGCTTGGCCACTCTTCTTGAGCAGGAGTCCTGCCCCAAGTGTCTTTCCATGATAGAATCAGGGAACCACAGAATGTCTTGCCTGGTTGAGACCCCAAAGTCATATAGGCCTTTAAACATGAGGGGACAGAGTCCACGGAGAAGCTGCCTTGAGTCCCCATAGTTGATAGTGAGGGAGCCAGGGTGACCTTGACCTCCCGAGTCCCAATCATGGTTGGAGCATTCACACCAGGGGTCATGGGTACACTTTAGAGAGGGGGAAATGAGCAAAGCGAGGAAAGAATGAGGGCGCGTGACTCTGTCTTGCAGTGGTCTAGCTCCCGGGCAACAGAAAGCACATGGCCAAAGTCTGTCCGCTCTGGAGAGTGGCCAGCCCTCGCTAATGTGATTGCTGTCATTAGTGCCCCATTAGCATCATCCCAGTAGCCCCAGCGGGTGGGGCGCCTGTTCTGTGCAGAGGATCTCAACCTACCTCCAAGAATCCAGTGTTGCTGGTTAGAACACAGGTGCTTGGACCCCAGCCCCAGAAGGTCTGCTTCTGGTCATGTAGGAAGTCAGTGCAGTGTTGTGTGGACCAGTGTCACACAGGGGAAAGACACTGGGCTTTGGTCTGGGTTGGGCTCCAGCGGTGTGAATTTCTTTCTCTCTTTTTTTTTTTAATTGAAATCTTTATTGGTACATTACATATACATATCATGACTGCACTCAATGAGAGTTTGTACCGGTATATGATACAACTTAATTCTCATTTTTTTCCCGTAGCTCTACCCACCTTACCACCCCCCCATACACAAAAACTTTGTTTCCTTTCTTTTTTGTTCAGCAGTGTGAATTTCTGATGAGTTCTGGGTGATGCCTCTGCTGTGAACCCATGGACCCCATTTTGAGGACCCTTGTACTGCTACTTAGCGTGGTCCTTAGACCTGCTAGTTGGAAATGCAGACTTTCAAGCCTTCCCTCAGTCTACAGCATCCTGCAGCATCCATACTGCTCGTGGACAGGACCCCTGAGGCCATCAGTCCCACATTTTCTATGTTAGAGTGATGGTGTCATGCAGAGATCCACTGGCTGCACATCAGAATCACCTTGCGGGAGCTTGAAGAACCCCTGCTTCCTGCTTCAGCCAACTACTGAGTGTGCATCCTTGGGGGAGGCTTACGCATCGGGGGTCTGGGCTGTCCCCTGCCAAGTCTGAGCAGCGCCGTCTGGAGCCCACCCACCTCCAGGAGTCTTCAGACAGTGCCCCTGCAGTGCTCTGCCACTGAGTTACATGCCCAGCCCCTTTCATTTTTATTTTTAAAAGTTTAAGACAGGGCCTCAAGTAAACTTATAATCCTCCAACATTAGAGATTACAGGCATCCATTGCTCCCTTTTATTGAGATGTAAGTCAAGGGTCCTGCTCATGGTCCCACAGCCAAGAAGTGACAAATCCTGGCTTTTGATAACCTGATACTGTTCTGACTTGTTCTTTCAACTCTTAAGTCTCCCTTTGTATAGCTCCATGGAAACTAGAATATATCAGGGTTCCCAGGAATCCATTGTAAACAAGAGATGATCTATATGTTTACTGGAAATTCAAGATCCACCCCACTCCTGTTCTTTTTCAGAGCAGCGGACCATGCCAGGGCAAACATGTATTCTAGGGAGGAAGTGTTGCTCAGTGGTTAGGGGCACGGGCTCACACTCTGCAGTGTCACTTGCTAACCAGGCCAGCAGCTCTGTGCCTGGGAGTCCTCCGCTGTGAAACAGGAATGGTAACTGTGTAGCCTGTGTCACAGGACCGAGAGGAGTAGGGGAGTGAAGGCCGGACAGCTCTGAGCTCCTGACTTGCAGGTAGGAAGTACTTTGCAAAAGTTTTTACTTGTTTAACTGGCTGATCTTGAATAAGTCCTGTGACTTTGAGCAAAGTGTTGAATATCTCTGGGACTCAGCCTCCTGGTTTGTTAAATTGGGTAAATGAGTGTAACAGTGATCTTACAGGGGGTACAGGGAGCTTGGTGATGACAGGTCTAAAGCCCAGCATGGCATCCTTCTGGAGCACGGTACTTGCTGGTGTTGATGAGTGGCGGTTGCAGTTGATATTGGCCTGCGCCTGCCCAGGAAAAAGCTCTGTGTCTGCGAGGGAGTCAGAGCTGGGCTGAGTCACTTCCTCCAGAGTTCTGAGGATAAAAGTTCTGGGATGCTTTTGCCTGGAGAAGAGTTGCTGTGTCCTGGGGAGCCAGCAGTGGGAGGCGTACAGGGAATGGGGAGTTAATACACATGGAGGTTTGGTTTTGCAAGGCGCAAATGTTCCAGAGACTGATTGGCCGACAGTGTGGCTGTATTTAACACTCTTGAGCACTATGGAAAAATGGCTAATGGGGTAACATTTTCTTAAAGTCTTAACTTCTTTAGAGCAGTTTCAGGTTCTCAGCAAGATTCAAAGTGCAGGCCGGGGATTTAGCTCAGTGGTTCAGGTGCCAGTAACTACATACAATACTGGGCGTGGAAACTCAATAATCAGTACCACATACCACAGTACTGGGTGTGGTGGCTCATGCCTGTAATCCCAGCACTCTGGAAGCAGAGGCAGGAGGATTGCTGTGATGTGAGTTTGAGGCTGAGCTCAGGGCCAGCCTGAACTACAAAGTGAGACCCTGTCTCAAAAAAAAAAAAAAATTTAAAGTGCAGAGTTACCCTATACTGTTCCCCATACAAACCTCTGTATCACCAGTCAGAGCTGGGGTCACACTTGGTGAATGTGCAGAAACCTGTTGTTATCCCCCGAAGTCCATGGTGTCCCCAGGGCTCACTCTGAGAGGGTGAAGTTTGGGTGGGTGTATGTGCTCTAGTTTGGCTGGGTGGACAATGATGTGACCAGCACAGTGTTCCATGCAGGAATTTCCTCTGTGCTTTGCCTGCTCACCCCTCCCTCTCACACCCCGGCACCTTCATAATTCATCCATTTCTTCTTTTTTTGGGGGGGGGAATTCATCCATTTTTGTTATGTATATTTTACCATCACTAAAAGAGAGATAGGTTTACAATATCCATTATTCTCCAGTATATGAAGGGGTGCCATGTGTGACCCAGGAGCATAGCAGAAGGAGTGAATGAAGCAAAGTTTCTGTGGGACTTTAGTTGTGGTTTCAGTGTGTCCCCCAAAGGTTCGTGTGTTGGAAGTGTGATTCCTTGTATAGTGATGTCAGAGGTGGTGGGACCTTTAAGAGGTGGAGCCTAGTGAGAGGTCATTTGGTCACTGAGAGCATGTCCTGAGGAAGGGGTTAAGGAATTCTCAGGAATTAGGTTTTTCCTGAGAGGAGAGTTAAGAAGCCTGGCCCTCCTCACTGGCTGTGCTGGCTTCCTGTCTGCCACATGGTCTTGCTTTCTCCTGCACTCTACCACTGTGATGCCATCTACCGGGAGGAGTTCAGGGAGCAGGACCATGCTATCGGAGCTGTCAGCCTTCAAAGCTGTGAGCTAAACCAACCTCTTTTCTTTATAAAGTATTCTACCTTAGATAATTAATTATAGTAACAGAAAACAGACAATACCCTGGCAACTATCAGTATGAGGTCTGATCTACAAATGCAGTAAATGTTTACATTTTTAAAGATTTGTAACAGTAAGAAGCACCATGCCATTAATCCCCCTCAAAATATTTCCCTGTGATTCAAATACACTTCTCCCATCATTCTTGCCACTTTGTGGAATAGTTCTGCATGTGCTCTTTTGTGAATGTCTTACGTTGCAGTATTATGGCTTTCTTGCTGTCCTGAATCAATTTAAAATATTTACTTTCATGATTATTGTAACTTTGGGGAAGAGCCAGAAATCACATGGTACCAGATGCAGTGAAGAAGGTGAATGGGGACACACCAAAATGTTCTTATTGGAAACAAGGGACAGTTTCTAATGGAAACTGCCATTGGCTGGCAGTCAGCAGCAGCATTCACTGTATGTTTTTATCACATCCTGTAAAAATGCTCACAAAAGAGAGCTTTCTATGCAAAATAATTTTTGATGGGAGCCACTCACATCTGCCACAGATTTCCTCCCACAATTCTGGTAGCCCTTTTTCTTGGCCAGGACACAAACCCCCAGTGAGCCAACTTTCACCTTTCTGCCCTATGGCTCATTGGCAGGACTCAGTGGCCCTCTCGGCTTTGTACTGTCACTGTTGAATAGGATTTCCAAGCCCACCTCACAACAGGGATTGGCAGGAGTGAGAGTTCCGTTTTTCTGGTCACAATGCAAGCCTGGCCCAGTATGCCCGTCATCTGAATGTTCTGTGTACTTCTCGAATGTTGTTTGTTTTGACTTGGTTCTGCCCACTGGCTACTTTTCATCAGGGGTTTGTTAGAATTAATGAGATAACCTTTCATAAAGGATCTGTGCTTTTGGAATAAAAGGTTCCTTTATTAACCAAAGAACTGTTCTAATTAGAGGCTTGGGGACATGCAGGTTGGCTTTCTTGGAATAATTGTAATTAGGAGGATAATTATGCCTTGTGTTCTTTGTTATGGTTCCCTCCTCCGATCTTTTTGTTCTTTACCTGAGCATGAGTACTGGCAGGTGGGCACCAGGAAGGAGAGCTGAGTCCAGTGGTGATGGAGGAGTCCAGTGCCCCCTTCAGGGTCTGTGGACATGCCCCAGGCCAGGAGACTTCCTCTGTGAGCACTCAGGCAAGTGTGAGACCCTGGGAGGTTGTAGAAAGCTGCCCAGAGGAGGGAAAGATCTCTGGGCCTTTGCATATGCCATAGCTCTCCCTGGGTTTCTTTCTCTCTTTTCTCTGTCTGTAGAAATCATGCATCTGTCAGCCAGGGGTCTAGGGTAACCCAAAATGTCCCAATCTGTTAAGATAGTTACTATGGTCCCCACCCGCTGGGGCTGGACATGACTGTATTGTGCATGAAAAGATGACAGGGCAAGGTTGAGATCTGTTGCAGGATGGCTGGGTACCTGGTTCTCCATGTTCTTATTCCAAATGCCATGGAGAACTGTTCCGGAGATCATGAACCTCTCCTCTGAGCAGGACTGAGCCCACATGCTGCACTAGGGGCCACCGATGGTGCTGGGATGAGGGGTATTGCATAACACCTGCCGGGGCCCTTTGTGACAATCTTTGGTGGCCTTTGCTGTCAGTGGCAGCCAGAACGGTAGGTAGGAGCTTTGGGTCATACCCCTCAGTAGACAGTTTCAGGGTCACGGGATGGAGTCCCCAGTAACAAAAAATATCACAGGACACAACACAGATCCATGTCCAACATGTTGCGAATCCTCAATGTTTGATGGCTATTTGATGGCCATTAAATGCAAAAGCAGATATTGAGGGACATTCCAGGCCCTCAGCATCCAAGAGTCAGAAAGCAAGTCTTTGACTAAGTTAATCAATTGAAGCCATGGTGGCTTGCTTGTCTCCAGAGACCAGATGGTGTGAGGAACTAGACTGGGCAGGGCCATGGCAGGGCTGATCTGCCATGAGCACTTTCTGTCCCATTTTGGAGACTGGTTATATAATTCCTTCATGGTGCCCAAGGGCTAAGGGCTGCGCTTCACAGCGTCTGCCCCTCCAGCAGAAGGCCTTGGGATGTTTCTGTGGTTCTCTTGTGGGTCTGCTTTCCTCTGCTGCCTTATTGATGAGGAGCTGGCTGTGTCCTCAGCCTACCCTAGAATTTGCCAGCCTGTTTTTTTTGCAGTAGAAGTTAACATGATAAAGGTATTTTCTTTTTCTTTTCTTTTTTAGGTTTTTTGAGACAGGGTCTCACTTTGTAGTTCAGGCTAGCCCTGAGCTCAGCCTCAAACTCACATCACAGCAATCCTCCTGCCTCTGCCTTCCGAGTGCTGGGATTACAGGCCTGAGCCTCCATGCCCGCACTGTGGTATATGGGTACTGGTTGCTGCTGGGTGTGAGTCTCCATGCCCAGTATGGTATGTGGTTACTGAGGATCGAACCTGGGTCCTTGCAGTTGCAAGACAAATGCCGGAACCACTGAGCTAAATTCCCAGCCCCAGGTATTTTCTATTTTAAAAGTAGTGTTGGGCCGGGACTGGAGCTAAGTGATGCAGTGCCTGCCTAGCAAGTGCAAAGTCTTGAGTTTGATCGCCGGTACTGCAAAAAAAAAAAAAAAAAAAGTAAAGTGATATTTTGTATAAATACCTGTGCTTAACAAGTAGTTTGTAAATGAATATAGAGTATTAATTTACTTATGTGGAGTAAACAAATATCAAGAGCATAAACAATAACATGTTGCTCAAATTTTCCCTCAAAATACTTTTTCTGATTGTTTTCTATTCTGACATCTTTCCCAGGCATGTGTATTATTTTACTAAGCTGAAATTATCTTTTGCATATTAGTGTCTGACATAATATCTCTGTGTTATCCAGGCTGGCCCCAAATCCCCCAGCTCAAGTAATCCTCCTGCCTCAGCCTCGAGTAGCTGAGACTATGGGGGCACACCACCATGCATGGCTCAATTTGTATGTTTTGCTTTAATGAAATCCATAAACACTATAATGTGAACTCTTAAACAAGAAAAACAATCAACATACATAGGTTGATAACTCTAATTAAGGAGTTTTGCCAGCCTTTGGGTAAAAAACATATCGGAATTCTAAACAGAAAAATAGCAAGAGACATGAATAGCATCTTCCACAGGGGAAACAAAAATGGTAGATTAACCATGAAATATAATCAGCTTTCTTACTGAAAGCATTTCAAATTAAAGCAAAGAGAATGTGGTGGCGCACGCCTGTAATCCCAATCCTCAGGAGGCAGAGGCAGGAAGATGACTATGAGTTTGAGGCTAGCCTGGGCTCCACAGTTGAGACCGTATCTAAAAAACCAAAACAAAACAAAAATTAAAACACGAATACTATTGCCCCTGATTATATTCGCAAAATTGTTTTTCTTTTTAATGATTCTATTACTTGCTGAGTAGGATATATGTAAGTACTCTAGAAAGGAATTTGGTGATACATAGCAAAGCTGTGCATTCTTTTATTAATTATTTAATTAATTTTTTCCTCTATGAATTTTTAATTTTTTTTTTTTTATGTGTTTTGAGACAGGGTCTCGCTTTGTGGTTCAGGCTGGCCCTGAGCTCAGCCTCAAACTCACATCATAGCAATCCTCCTACCTCTGCCTCCCGAGTGCTGGGATTACAGGCGTGAACCACCACTCCCGGCACTGTGGTATGTGGTATTGGTTGCTGCTGGACGTGAGTTTCCACACCCAGTATGGTATGTGGTTACTGGGGATTGAACCCGGGTCCTTGCGCTTGCAAGACAGATGCTGGAACCACTGAGCTAACTCCCCGGCCCTGAATTTTTAAATTTTTGAGACAAGAATCTTATTATGTAGGTCAGGCCTTAAACTTACTGTGTAGCTCAGGCTGGCCTTGAGTTCCTGGCAGTACTCCTGCTTCAGCCCCCCAAGTGCTGGGATTATAGGCATGTGCCGCCATGACTAACCCTTGTGAACTTCTTATGTCCTTTTTACTAGCAGTGTCCAAGGGTTTAAAATTTTTTGTGGGCTGGGGATGGGGACACATGCCTATAATCCCAGTACTCTGGAGGCTGGGGCAGGAGGATCACTGCAAGTTCAAGGCCAGACTGAACTATATATAGTGAAACTCTGTCTCAGAAATAAGTAAATAGGGCCGGGAAGTTAGTTCAGTGGTTCCGGCGCCTGTGTTGCAATCGCAAGGACCCGGGTTCGATCCCCGGTAACCACATACCACACTGGGCGTGGAGACTCATGCCCAGCAGCAACCAGTACCACATACCACAGTGCCGGGCATGGAGGCTCACGCCTGTAATCCCAGCACTCAGGAGGCAGAAGCAGGAGGATTGCTGTGATGTGATTTGGAGGCTGAGCTCAGGGCCAGCCTGAACTACAAAGCGAGACCCTGTCTCAAAAAAAAAAAAAAAAAAGTAAATAAATAAATATATACACTTCTGTGTAGTTTTTGTTGCTTTGTTCCCTGGTTGTTCTTCTGTGGTATATAGGTTAGGAAAGTCATCTTCACTTATGAGGTTGTATAAATGTTCAGTTTGTATTTATTTTTGATTTCTTTGTTGAATTTCAAAAGTGTTTAAAATGGAGCCAGGATTGGTGGTGCAGGCCTGTGATCCCAGCTTTCCAGAGGCTGAGACAGGAGGTTTGCTGTGAATTTCAGGCCAGTTTGGAGTACTCACTGAGTTCAAGACCAGACGGAACTAATAGTGAGACCCTGTCTCAAAAAACTAAAAAAAAGTAAATGTAATTCTGTCTAGAATTTATTTTGAATCTTAGGTTGAGTTTCTCTCTTTTCGGTTTTCTCAAAAGTTAACAAGTTATTCTGATATTTGTTGATGAATGTTTTCCTTCCCCAATGTATTTGTGAAGCTTCCTTTAGCATATATTAAAATTTGACATAGAACTTTTGACTCTCTTTTCTGTCTGTCTGTCTGTCTGTCTGTCTCTCTCTCTCTCTCTCTGTCTGTCTCTCTCGGTACCAGGGATCAAACTTGGGACCTTGGGCTTTGAATACAGGCATCAGAACCACTGAGCTAAATCTCTAGTCCCTGTGGACTCTGCTTTCTATTATTTATTTTTCCTTTGCTTTCTTTTCATTGTTATGGCCTTATAATACCAGTTATAACCTCGCTTTAGTTCTTAACCTTGACCTTGTTCCCTTATTCTCCTGACTGAACTTTAGAACCATTTAATCAAGTTTAAGAAGTCTTTTGAAGATTCAGTTTAGGAATTATACCAAACAATTTAAAAGTTAATTTCATTTAAAAAGCCATTATGGGTGTGGTGATGGCTACCAGTGAGACCAGCTCCTTACGAGACTGAAGCATAAATCAAGGCCACCGCGAACAACACTGGGACAACTTAGGGAGACCATGTCTCAAGGATGAAAAGTAAGATGGGCTTGAAGGTTACGCGCCTCTGGGTTTCACCTTCAGTACTGACAAAAATTTTTAAAATCTTGTGAACTTTCCTTCTTTTTGTGATGGTCAGAAACATTTTCCATTATAATCAGCTCTCTATGTTTGTATTGTTGCTGTTGTCAGTTTTTGGTTGCTGGCATGTAGGAATATTATTTCATTTTTCCCTGTTTATTTCACTTGGCCCCTTTGCTGGGCTCTGTACTTCCTGTCCTTTGTCAGATGATTGCTGTGTGCTTTTGAGCTTCTGCAGTCATTTCATTGGCGCATAATTATCACTTTGCCTATTTCTAGCATCTGTGTTTTCTATTTCATTGGCCAGAACGTCCAAGACCGTATTTGGGGATGTTGCTGATTGAAGGCATCTTTATTTTGCTCTTTGCTTTAAAGAGGCGGCCTCTGCCTCCCCTTGATGTTCTCATTGTGTGTGATGAGTGAGATCTGTCTGTTGCTACCCAAAGGGGCTGCCATAATTCACAACAGCCGCAACAAAAACACTTTTCCAGCTCTTTGCATTAGGCCCAAAGCACCGGAGGTTCGTTGTATGGAAGAAGTATTGCTCTTGCTAGAGTCTCCAGCTCACCCCCAGTTCTGAGCTGCAGTCTGGTCCAGTTCCAGCGGAGCCCTTGATCTGTGTCTTTTGAAGCCCAATTTCGGGGCATCTGTTCGTCTGCTGCAGGATGTGGTGCTGTCTTCTGCCAGGCCTCATCTCTGATGGAGGAGCTGTCACCGGCCCTGGACAGTAGCCTGGCCGAGGCCCAGGGGAGCGTTCACACTTGCTGGCAGGTGCCCACAGAGGAGCCCCGTGAACCTGTTGTCACTACCCCTCATCTGTTCCCAAGCCTTCTGGGCTTCTGTCACTGTGCCTGGGGTCTTCCTAGACCAGTGGGAAAACGCCAAGATGGTTAGGAGAAGCCTAAGGAGGAGGCTTTAGCAGATTAGAGGCAAAAGCAGAAGCTGCCCAGTGCAGTCAGAGAAGGCATCCTGGAGGAGATGACAGGGACAACGGAACTGGGACATGGATAAGCATAAAAATTCTGTGGGACAGGGGGCCGGGGATTTAGCTCAAGTGGTACTGCACCTACCTTGAAAGCACAAGGACCTGAGTTTGATCCCTGGTACCACCAAAAAAAAAAAAATCTTTGGGACAGCAGAGGGACAAGGGCTTCAGTTATGGTCAGTTCCATGTACTCTGTATCATTATTGCTATTGGGAATAGAACATTTGAAAACTGTATTTCCTGTTTCCCTGAAAATAAGACCTAACTGCAAAATGATCAGCCTTGAAAACTGAAGATCAAAAGTGCCATTACTGTGCTGGGGATTTAGCTCAAATGGTACTATGCTTACCTTGGAAGCACAAGGGCCCAAGTTCGATTCTCGTACTGTGAAAAACAAAACAAAACAAAGCAAAATCCCAAAATGCCATGATTATTCTCTTGCTCGGTGACTTCTCTGTAAGGCAGGTAAGGCAAGGACAGGCTGATCGGGGGCTGGCGTTTTTGATCACACACACAGATATACACACAGCCTTCTACTCATGTGTGTGCTGTAGCACTCCCATAATACACAATGCCTTCATCAAAGATTACCATTCAGTGTTTTCGATCTATAGTATTGTACAATTATTACAACAATCTAGCCTAATATTTTCATTATCCTCATGAAAAGCTTCCTGCGCCTTAGTCATCATCTCCACAGCCCCCTCCCCTGGACCCCTAGTCTACTTCCTGTCTCTAAAGGGTTGCCCATTTGGACATTTCGTGTAAGTGGAGCTATATGACACGTGGCTTTTGTGACTGGCTGTGTGTCCTGGCACCACGTGTTCAGGCTGTGTGTGTTACATGCATGCTGGTCCTTCCATTCTTTCTAATGCTAAATAGTATTCCTCTTTACGGACTGATCACATTTTATTGGCCTATTATTCAGCTGATGGTCGTTTGGCTGCTGTGGGCATCTGCATGCTGAGTGTTTTCATGTGGATTCATGTCTTCATTTTTCTGGGGCGTGTGCATATGAGTGGCATCCTCGGATTGTATGGAAACTGTGTTAGCACTGGGGAGCTTCTGGGCTGGTCTGCCCAGGGCTTCTCTGCTGAGGTGTGAGGCCTGTCTTTGGTGTGACAGTGCGGGGAAGGTGGATAAACCAGAGTCCGAGTGCCTGGCGTGTTTTCAGAGTAGACAGTTGTGAAGGAGTCTAAAGGTGTCTGCCACACTGTTGAGCCTTTGATGACCCAAGAGGGAGTCATTTCTGCAGTCTCTGAAGCCACTTCTGTGGACGCTGCCTTCGCTGTCTGCATGCTGGCCAAGAGGCTGTGGAATAGGGAAGGTGGAGGACTAAATGCTGGCAAGGGGCTCCGGAAGAGGTTGGGCCAGATATGAAGCCCAGTAGAGGGGAAAAAGGCAGGAGGGTAAGAGCCTGGGAGAAAGATGATGTGGGGGTCCTTGTGGATGGGAGAAAGTTCCTGGACAGTGGCAGGTAACTCCCTGTCTTTGTCCTTTGGCTACAGACCTGGCCGAATGCAAGCTGGTTTCCTTCCCCATCGGCATCTACAAAGTCCTGCGGAATGTCTCAGACCAGATCCATCTCATCACGCTGGCTAACAACGAGCTCAAGTCCCTCACCAGCAAGTTCATGACCACGTTCAGTCAGCTCCGAGGTAGGCCCTGCTCACCTCAGGCCGAGAGGATGTGGCTCTGACCTGTGTGGGGACTGTCACTGGCACCAAACCCTTTGTTGGTCACTTGGACTTGGAAGTCATTCCCAGGGGTAGGTTTTCAAGGTGGAGCGTTGTCCTTCACGTATCCTGGAAACTTCTGGGTCAGCTTCTGCCTCCAGCTGGCTCTGAATCTGCCTGACTAGGGCCCATGACTCTGTCTGGGTCCTGAATTGCCCGAAGGGTGTTGGTTGCGGAGGCCCGCGAATAGTTAACGCTTGCTAGCCTTGAACAAGCTCCTTCTCATCTTCAATCTGGCATTTTCCTGTGCTGCTTTCTCAGCTTAGGAGTGAGCCATGCCAGGGACATGGCACTTCCTCTCTGGACACACACAGAACAGGTAGGTGTGGGCACTGGGCACAGACAGAGGCAAGAGGTCAGCTGGTGGGCATGGTGGAGTCAGTTGAAATGGTTCCTCTGGGTGGAGAGACGATCTCTGCTCCTTTCTCTACACAGCAGTCTCAGCATCCTGCTGCCTCTCATGGAGGGAACTGCAGCCTGGGCAATTGTGTGTGTTTGCAAACTGATAGGATGGAAGAAATGCAGAGGGCACAGGGAGTAATAGAAGTGTTTCCTGCCTTTCAGCATTTCCTATCTGATGGGGGCAGGAGGAGGACCTAAGATCTTATTGAGAGAAACAAATCACAGAATGCTGGTGGTGCTTCAGTCACCTGAGCAGGGCCATCACGGACAGCTGATTTAGGCTGGGCATGTGTCTTAGCTGCATTCTCTGTCACTAGGTCAAAATACTTGGTGCTCATGACTTTAGGGAGGAGAGGTTTATTTTGGCTCAGAGTAGAGATTTCAGTCCATAGGGGGCTGGAGCCAAGGAATGGTGGCAGAGGAGAAAGAGCTCATGGTGTGGCAGGCAGGAAGCAGAGTAATCAAGGGAGGAGAAGGGACATAGAGCCTTCCAGGCCACTCTCCAGTGACCACCTCCTCCCACTGGGCTTCATCTCCCAATATCACATTTGGCTATAAACTCATTAGTGGATTAATCCACTCATAGACTTCACATACTTGTAATCCAATCAACTCCTCCAAGCCCTACTTATGAGCACTTGGGGCTTTGGGGGACATCAAGATATAAACCATAAAAGTGAGCTTCCTGGAAGAGATGTGTGCATGGGGCAGAATCTGGACAGGAGAGAGAGGCATGAATTGGCAAGGAAGGAGGTTTGCCCAGGCAGAGAAAAGGGCACTGCACAGGTGGCGCACGGAAGGGCATGGAGGGACAGGTCTGGGTGGACATTTCTGGGTGATACTCACAGAGCTCTTCATCTTTGTGCCTGAAAAGCTGAAGTCCTATCTTTGAGGAGGCAGAGAGGTGAAGTCTGTTTCCTTAGGGGGCCCATGGGTGCTCTACTCTGGCCTGCTTCTCCCTTCTTTCCCTCCTGGAGGCTGCTTTTTTACACAGGTGCAATGGCTCCCCATAGCAGCAAGCTCCTTGGGCTAGTAGCTCACAGCCCTGGCTAACACTGGTATTATCTGAAGAGCTTTTCTGTGATTGTCTTTGCTCTATGCTGAGACCAGATGAAACTGAACATCTGTGTGGGGGCCTGGTCTAGGCATTTGTCAATACCTGCATAGTCAGTCTAGCGTGTTGGCAGCTGAGGTTAGGAACTAGTGGCCAGAGGTTATAAACACAGATGCCCAGGAGACTGATATGTGAGCAATGAGAGACAGATTGGGCCAGAAGCAATAGGGGCTGTTGGGGAGTGTGGCAAATTAGTGCATCCCCTGCTCGGCTTTAGCCAAGTACACCACACAAGAAAGTGAACCGGTATTGTCACGCCTCTGATTATTTAATAGAAGCTGGAAATAAGTTTTACATAACACAACAATATATTGGCCAATATATTATATTGGACATTTGTTTTCCAAAGAGGAGTAAGACTGAAAATGGATGGAAGAGATTGTGGCAAGTTCCCAGGAAGGGCAGCCAGGCTGGGACTTCCTTTGGGCCTGGTCTTTCTCTATTTAGACCTTGAGGATTTACATCTTCTAGACCTGTGTCTAGAGGCAGGGGAACAAAGCCGGTAAGAGTTGGCTGTGGTGGCGCATGCCTGTAGTCCCTGCACTCTTGAGAGACTAAAGCAGAAGGAGCATAAGCTCAAGCTCAACTTGAGACCCTCTCTTAAAAAAAAAGAAAGTCTGGATATATAGTTCAGTGTGGAGTTCAGTTCCCCATAGAAGAAAAGGGGAAGGGATGGCCAATAACCTGGGGCCTGTTCTTGAAGGAGACCAGCTTTGCAGAACAGACCCATCCTTACCATTGAGGGTGCGGACAAATCGCCGTAAGGCACTCAGACAGGAATTAGTGCTTCCCAAGAGTGCATGGCCAGGGGTGAGTATGGAGGCAAAAGATTTTTCAAAGGACTTGATAACAAGCAGTACCTTGTGAGATAAGTGAGTGGACTCTCTCGCCAGTGGCCTGGTAAAAGGGCAGAGAAGTGCCCCTGAGAGCTGAGCTGTGAAGATGTATTCATCATGGTGCCTCCCAGTCAGAAATCTGCTGGATGAGACTCTTTGAACTCCTTCCTACTGCTTCTTGCCCTTGGGGTTCTAAAGGGAAGACCAGCATACTTGCTAGTTGGATTTCATGCAGTGGATTGAGGGCAGAGCACTCCATCTGATTCTTAGAGAGATGGCTGTAGACCCAAG